>JBBPRO010000861.1:0-12121 GCA_038093055.1 Boletus mariae
CGCTGTTGGGTACAACGCATCTTCTAGCAACGGTAACAAGATCGCAGTCACAGCTTACCTCGAGGAGTATGCCAACTACCAGGATCTTGAGCAATTTTTAAAGCTGGAGAACCCCGAAGCGTATGGTGTCAACTTTACTTTTGTGTCCATAAATGGTGTGGTCATTTCATACCCGGACATTGATTAGATCTCTAACAATTATCCACAGGTGGATTAAATAACCAGAGTTCGCCTGGATATGAAGCTAACCTGGATATTCAATTTGCTCTTGGATTGACACACCCAACTCCCGCAACCTTCTACTCAACTGGGGGTAGGCCCCCTTACAACCCTGACGCGCAGACTCTGACGGATACCAACGAACCATATGCTGACGTTTGTTTTATCTTTTTTTCGTCACTGTGACCCGTCTCTGAATTCGATCGTCATTGATTACAGTGGCTGGATTACGTTTCCTCTCAAGAATACCTCCCTCAGACGATCTCCACCAGTTATGGCGACTTTGAACAGACAGGTACTTTGTTTCACTACTTGCTTGACATAGCTTGATTGCATGCAGTTCCGTATACCTATGCTACACGCGTCTGTGCTGGCTTTGCTGCTCTTGGCGCCCGTGGTATCTCCCTCTTATTCTCGTCTGGCGACTCTGGGGTCGGGGATGGTTCCGAAGCAAAGAACCGAGGTTGCTACAGCAACGATGGTACCAACAAAACTACATTCCTTCCCATGTTTCCTGCCTCTTGTCCATAGTGAGTGCACCTGTAAAGGGTCTGTGCGACCTTCTGATTGGCCTCACACCCAGCGTGACCTCCGTCGGTGGTACCCATCTTATCCCTGAAACTGCTATAGGTTTCTCCGGTGGAGGCTTCAGCAACTACGTGGGTTGATCTTGACAAATATTTTGTGCTGTCATGACAATCAGTCGCTGTCATTAGTTTTCTCGACCCGAATATCAGGAAGCGGCAGTAAGCGAGTATCTGAATAACCTTGCTCCCGGAACCTACAAGGGCCTGTACAACCCGTGAGGATTCCATGCTTTTTATTCACATTCACATCTAACAAATGTTGTTCTAGCTCCGGTCGTGTGAGTAGCTATCTACCCCAAATCTCTATGCTTGCGCACTCATCCTCCCCGTCAATTCCGCAGGGTTTTCCAGATGTCGCCGCACAATCTGTAAACTTCCACATTGTCCACCGGGGTCAAACGGCGGAAATGTCTGGCACGTCCTGTGCTGCTCCCACCTTTGCTTCGTTCGTGTCTATGCTCAACGATGCGCGGATCAGCGCGGGTAAGCCTCCTCTGGGCTTTTTGAACCCGTGGTTGTACTCGACGGGACATGCTGGATTGAACGATATCACATCGGGCAACAATCTGGGGTGTGGCACGGAGGGTTTTAATGCCTCCGTCGGCTGGGATCCTGGTAGGTTGCCGTGACTTGGCTTCGGGTGTGAATCTCGTGATTGGCTGATGCGACGAGTTTCGTTGTAGTCACCGGATTGGGTACGCCAGACTTTGAGAAACTGTTGGCTTTGGCAAGGAGTGATTAAACGTTTGCTTTCTTTCTTTTTGGAATTGGATCATGTCGAACAGGAACTTGGACTTGAGACTGTTTTCAGTACACTGTTTGTACCGTATCTCATTTCAGATGCCAGGCCCTACACATGTTTTGTTCGAGAGTCATTGAATCACGCCCCCCTCAATTCTGCAAACACTTGAGCCCTGGTGTGACGCTACTTGAATGTGGCTAATTCATCCTCCGTCACGCGTCACTCCGGTGCCACAACCCTCGAAAACGTCAAGAGCAAGTACTGGCAGACGAGGAGTCGCTTGATCTTATAATCACACCGTATAATATCGCTCGTTTGTGTCCCGTAAGTCGCTGAATGTCGCGTCAAAAATTAAAATGCGAATTCTGACTCCTGCATTGACTCCTTAGAAGTTAGTACACAACTTATCTTGTCATCAAACCCTCCACTAGTCGCCTGAAGAGACTACCTATGGTGGCCGTGGCCCCAGCATATATTGACGAAGAGATCAACAAGTGCTTGATATTGGCGTCCAACCTCCGCGCTCAAAAGAATTCATATTTGCCTATTTTTCGCCTTCCCCCTGAAACTCTCGCAAACATATTTATCCATGGCGCACGCGACTATCATGAAAACAACGTCCGCTCCACTTTTCGTATCCCTCATTGGGTTAACGTCTCATACGTTTGCCGCCATTGGCGCGATGTTGCCCTAAACTGCCCAACACTTTGGACATATCACTTCATCGTATCGCTACGCTGGACAGAAGAATTAGTGGCCAGATCAAAACAAGCATCGTTGAAGATATGCATCCACTTTGATTGCATGAAAACCAGCCCCTGGTGGTCGACTCTTGTGGAGAAGTTGCTGTGCCATACAGAACGATTTCAAGAGCTGCGTCTATGCGTCCCGGCTAAGGTTCTTCCATCAAATCTCTCCTTGTGCGCTCCCCGTTTGCAGATCCTAGATATCGATGGGAGTCGGAGCCTTCCTTCCGAGTGGACTTTAACAATCAATGATAGGGATATCCCGCTTCTCTGTACACTAAAGCTCACTGGCTGTCCGCTGCCATGGCATTCACCCAACTTGAGTGGACTAACAACGCTCTTCCTGCACCATCTCCCTATTCCCAAACAGAATATAGGGGAATTTCTACCCATGCTGAACCGTATGCAACGCCTCACAACCTTATATCTTGCCCATGCTCTTGCTAGTGCCTGCGGATTCCTCTCCAGTGCATTCGATGTTTCCCCGAAAATCTGTCTACCCCGTCTTGCTCGCCTTTTCGTCATCGCTCCACTTTCCACGGTTGTTGCATTGCTATCTTGCGTAAACATCCCATTGAAAACAGAACTCAGGCTAACATTTCAACCGGAAGACGGTTCCTCCGTTGAAGATTATGCCCAGATTCCTTTAGTTCTTGCACAAAGATTCAGCCAAGTAAAAGATCTGTCGTCATTCAGCCCGACAATTCGTTCATTGGGCATTCGTTATACCCCGTCCCGTTCAACATTCACCTTGTGTACGTCGGAGCATGGTGATTGCAATCCTTCTGTGTCTATGGCGCGCCCACAATGGGATTCTGGCCTTTCTCTTGGGATCTTTCTTCAAAGGAATCAATCAATGACAATCAGCAAATGGGATCACATCACAAGCGACATATGTTGCTCTATCCCCTTGACAGATGTCCAGACTCTTAATGTCACTTACCCGCCACTCTCACCCGATATTTGGAGGAAGATGTTAGGCCACCTTCACAGATTACGACACATGAAACTGAGTGAAGGCTACATGCCTAATCTGGTTTCTTTGCTCGCCCTCCCCGCTGACGAGCCGGTGGGGACTCCGAGAGGACATATCACTAGCAGTGACCATGATCCGACTCCAGGTCACATATTTGTGCCGGCGCTGGAGGAATTGGAGCTTCATCATATTACGTTTGCATCCCAGGATGATTTTTCAGTGGGCGATGTCTCTGAACAGTCGCTCCTCGATGCACTGGCTACCCGCAAGGCGCTCTGTCCTCGACTCACCATGGTGGCATGTCATGTCGAAGATGATGAGTCAGACATGGGTGATGATGCTAGTCTTTACCCCTTCGAATTCTATGTTTCAGACTCTTCGGATGAATACTATTAAGTAGACGACGACGTTAGATGATTTCAAGGGTTTGACATGATGTGAACAGCTCCGTTGGTCTAAAACAAATCAACGATGCTACGAAGTTGGATGCATACAAAGTTGTCAATGATTGGAAAATAGGTCCAAAGTGACTCCCTCGACCCAAACCCTCTGCTTCATTACTTTGGCAGAGGATCAGAAGGATTTGAGCATTTGCAAACCCCACCCCCAAGTGCCAAGTACGCTGTCAACAGGGAGGAGGACAAATATATTTTGTTATAATACACGTGGTCCAACGAACAGAAAAACAAAACTATAAAAAAGCGGATGCGATGGATATCGATATCTAGTTTGCATACAAATAAAAAAAAACTGCGTGCGGATGTGTGTATGACGGTGGTGGAGCGGTGCTAAGCAGGTTTATACATAGGTCAACAAGTGATACGACGAGGGAGAGCGGGCTATGGACGCCGCCGACGCAGCGTCTCGTAGGCATCGTGTGGATGTCGAGGCAGCGCAGACGCGCGTACGTCCGTGCCATGCACCTCTTGCCCGTGTCCACGATCGTGTCCAAACACACCCGGCTCTCCGAGTAGGTCTGGGTCGTCTCCCGAGCGGAAATACCGGTCGATATCGGACGGGTCGAATTCGGACGGCAACAGGGCTGGCGAGGACGGTGGAGGTCCAGGCTCGGGCTCGGGCTCTGTCTGGGGCTGTGAGGGTTTCCCGCCAAGGCGGTACGTCCGCTTGCGCCTCGCCTTGACCGGGCGGCGTTCAGGCGGCGCGCGCACCCCCGACGCGTTGAGCGTCCGCGGGGGCCCGCTCCGCACCGCAAAGTGCTCGAGCGAGCGGGTGTAGGGGGACAATGTGTGGTTTGAGCTGCTGAGCGTCGACAGCTGGTGCAGCGTGTTGTTCAGGGTTGGGAAGAGGACGATCATGGGGTCCCCTTCAGACGCGGTGTGGTGTGCTGGCGGGGAGCCGGAGTGGAACGGGTCGAGAGGGGCGGAGGACGAGACAGAGAGACGGCGGAATGAGAGCGGGCGCGGTTTGTGGCTCGAGTCGAGGCTGTGGACGGAGTGGGGAGGAGCAGTCGTCGGTGGTGTTTCGACAGAGTGCGCGAGCCCGCTGCTGCTCGATCGCGAAAATTGGGTCTCGCCACTCTCTGGCGTGATGGAACGTGATATCCGTGTAGGGGTTCGGGATATTTCCGCTGGAGGCTGGAGCATGGACTGTGAATGGTAGACCCGCGGGCGGGTGATGGTACCCCCGCCAACAGCAGGGATGGTCTCGTACTCGGTGACGGAATCGTCTGGCGTCAGACTTGCGGGTGGCGAATAGTCGTCGAAGGAAGTGTCTGCAAAGTCTACCACCGAGTAAGACGTTCTGTCATCTTCTTCCGCCTCTTCTTCTTCCTCATCGCCTTCTGATTGTTCCTCCGTGAGATCTGCAAGACCCTTGTTTTGCTTGAACAATCGACCAAAACTCGAGAAAACACTCTTCATAGGAAGCCCTTCTGGACGGAGTCCATATGTTGGGTCAAAGTTTTCAAGGTCAGGTAACGAGCTAGTGAATTCGGTTGGAGGTGGCGTAACCGGAGTCGATTGGGTGGATACAAAACTTTTCGACGTCCTCCGAGACGAACTTGCGACAGACACCCCAGAGATGGAGCGAACACGCCTGGTATCAAACGGCCGAAGCGCAACGGGTGGTGGACGTTTGTCGAGATACGGTGCCTCCACCTTTGCCTTTACCCACTGTTGACTCAAACGATGGATGATACCTGGCAGATCCTCTCTAAACATCTGGCGAAGCTGCCCTTCGATTTCACGTTGTATGAATTTCTGAATGACAGCTATCGAATCAAATGTGCTGTTGATGTCCACGTTTTGGAGAGGGTCTGTTTTGAATACGAGGGTGATGCCCTTTTGTTTGGAGACGACGAGGACGACGTATGAGTTGAGCTTGAAATGAGAGAGACGAAGAAGCATGGGTACGACAAGAGGTTCTCTCGCTGCGAGCATTCCTCTTGAACCAGTCATGAGGTGTATGTCGGGTTGCTTGTGGTTCAGGGGATTTGCCTTTGTACAAAGTATCATCTCGGGAGCCGCGATGGATCAAAAAGGGCATTTGTACCTGTACTTTGGTTTTGAGGACGAGGTGAGCGTCTCCAGCGTATGTGAGACGAAATATGCCGCGAAATTGATCCATGGTGAGATCGCCAATATCCCGGATTTCAAGCTCTGGCGGCTAATGGACGGTGAGCGCATGGGTTGGGTACAGCGGGCGACCACGAACCTGGGTGCCCATCTCCAGCTCGACAACCTCGATCTTATCTGCAATTACTGGTGGTTTGTTTCCCTTGTTGAGGGCATTGTTGAGCATTTGGATGGCATCGGCATGAAATTGGTCGGAAAAGCGGGGCCATTGAAACGTGAACGACATGTCTTGATGCAAGTATCATTCAATGCAGCGAATGCGATGCGAAAGAGGTCAATACTCTACGATGGGCATTGTGACGTTGACGGTCGGCGAGAACGAACGTAAGTCGGCCCAGCAAAGCTGACAATTACAACTTGGGCTTGCTGACGACTTGAGCCGAATCCCGGAAGTCTGTCCAACATCACTAGCAACGACAACACTGAATGTCATAGCGGGCGACGTCGAGCAGTAAATACATGAACGGTGTCCGAAGATTTCTCGGTGGAGGCGCGCCCAACACACAACCACCACCGGCCGCGCCCCTACCGCCAGCACCTGCAGTATCCCCGCCCGCGCCGACCGCGCCCATTCCTCCTCTAAAATCCTCGTGGGCACCTCAAGAGTTACCACTTACAGACGGGGGAATCCCAGGTCTCGTCATCCGCAAAGAACGGGCCAAAACATCTCAAGTGGCGTCTCCGACGAGCGACCAGACGGCTTCTACGCAACCTTCAAGGCCGGAATGGACGCCTGCTTCGGCACGCTCGCCTACAGGCAGTATCGCATCTTACAGTGTCAGCGTTGCTTCACCGACGCGCAGATCCATACCTTATGTCGGCTCGTCAACTCCCCCGTCGTCTCATGTGCCACTGGCAAGTCTGGGGCTGCCCATGACACCGGAGAGTAGCACGGGGTGGAAACACCCGTTCGCGCCGGTCAATATAAGGGATGAACTCTTCATGAGTTTGCTCACCAGCGAAGCCGTCGTTGACAGTCGCGAGTGCGAAATACTCTGCGCAGAAGAAGTCGAAGAACTAAAAAGGGTGCGTATGCGAATCTATGTCACTTCCGGCGCATCCTTGACACTTCCTCAAGGAGCACCACGTTCTCAAGATTCGACTCACGGCAATGCAGAAAAAGCTCGATCTCGAGACCAAGATTCGTGACGCGGCATTGTCATTGTCCAAGGTGAACGCAGCACACAGAAAAATGTCGAAACAGGCAGAGGAACAACTCGAAAGCGCCGAACGCAAGGTCGCAGCAACACAAAAGGAACTATTGCGCGTCTCGGAGCGGACGAGCGAGGTGTATCGAAAATTGCTCGAACACCGTGCCGGTGTGCTGGGATACTCTGTGCACAAGATGGAAAAGAAGATCATTCCCTCCATCAACGGTACACCCGAACCAGACACGTCGCTCGCCACCCCGCTGAACCGACACTCGACCCTGAGCTCGGCCGTCAGTGCCCCATCCACTCCATCCAAGTTTGACGGCGCCCACTTGTTTGCTGGCCATGTTGACGCACAAGTTCCCAAATCGCCCTTATCGACGTCCGATATCGCGACGCTCGAAGCCAACTTGCGTGCCGCTATCGAGTCTCTCAATGCAGCGAACAAGAAGAATGCCGAGTTGGCACGCGAGCTGTCCCATCTTCGTTTGGACAAGGAACAGATGGAAACGACGATGAGCATGGAGCTCCAGAATGCAGAGGACACGGTCAACGCATTCCAAAAGGAACTACCGCAGTTCGAGGAGCTTCAGGCACGCTGCGACGAGCTGACGAGGGAGCATGCGGAATGGGAGGAGGACAGGCAGAGGTTGGCAGAGCGGGAACAAGAAGTGGAGAGGCTTGAACAACGACTCGAGGTGTTGGAGCAGCAGAGCGACGAGACCACGGAAATGGAGAGGATGTTGGCTTCAGTCCAGGAAAATGCCGACATGGATCTGCAGAGAAAGGACGAGGCACTTTCGGCCCTCCGAGTGGAATATGATGAGGCACGTGGACATTGGCAGGCAGAGAAGGCTGTGGTGGAGGATGAGTTGGATCGGTTGAGAGGGGGTGGCGAAGCTCAAGCGGAATTGAATGGTGCAATCGAGACTCTTCATATGCTGATGCAGCTTCACCGTGTCGATCACACATCTAGGGATACATCGTTGCAGGGTCTACTGGAGTCCATCGGAACCCACCTCGAGAATCTCTCGGCGGTCACAAAGGAGCGCGCCGATTACCAGGCGCAAATGGTGTCTCAGCTTCAAGGAGAACTCGAGGCAACACGACGAGAAAGAGACGATACAAGACGGGAAGCCCTCGCTCTGGGCACTCGGGTAAAGGTTGCCCCTCTCCGATCGACTCGCGTTCCACTTGATGCTAAAGTTCATTTTTAGGAACTGACTGCGCCGTCCATCCATACCGGCCCGCCGATCGAATACAAAGGCAACGCCGCCGACGTGGTGGCGCTCTTGCAACCCGTCTGGGCCGTATTACCAGCGCCTGAGCTGCGGTCGGCCAAAATCGGTACACCACGCCACCTCCGATCGGGTTCGACAGTGTCCAGCCCGGGCGGTCCGCACTCCAGATCAGGCCTACCCTCCCTGTCGGACATGGACGTTCGTTCTCTCAAGGCGCTCTACGACACGAAGTCGCCGCAGGCTGCCGTCGGCGGTGCGTTCTCCCTCGAGGCATTTGTTGCGCGTGTGCAGGCGCTAGTGATCGACGACCGCGCGTTGATCGAACGACTGATCCGATTTGCGCAAGCACACGATCTGCTCAAGAAGAACGCTGAGCGGGCACAGAAACTCGCCGAGGAGAGTAACGCGGCGCTGGAGACGTATCAAAAGCATGTCTCTAGCCTTGACAATCATAGTTTCGCTCTACAGAATAAACAAACTGCCTTGTACGTTTTTTTTTGTTGAACTTTTTTTTTTTCAAAGGAAAAACTCTTTTGACGGTCGTGTGGCTCATGTTTGATGGGATTCAGGATGCGGGAGATACAGGACCTACAAGCCGCCATGGATCGGGCAGAAGCGGAAAAGAGGGACGTCGAGATGCACGCCGCCAATCAAGCCGAAACTTGTAAACAGCTCACTGAAGCTAACAACATGCTGAGCGCCAAGACGCTGACTCTCGCGCAAGAGGTCGTGGCCGCGCCCGAGATGGTGCGCAAGCAGCTCGAGGGTCAACTAGATGCGTGTCAAAAGGCGCTCCGGGAAGCTCAGGAGGAGGTGGAGGCGATGCATGGGTCGGAGCAGACACAGCGGATCGCGCTGCTGGACGAGCTCAACTCGATGCAAACCGAGAATTCGAATTTGAGGGCACAGTTGCGTGCGCTCAAGAAATGAATGCGGTCGTCGTCCCCCTTTTTTCTTGTTTTTTTTTTTCTCCATGGACGTGCAACATGACTCTTTTTTTTATACATAGACGGTCATGATTTTTTTTTCACAAAGAAAGCCTATATTTTTCCTTTGGGCTGGAACCTGCATATGTATATATAATTTTTACGTTTCCCCTTCTTCCTTGCACGTTTTCCTTGATTCCCTTTTTGAGTTTCTTTCCACATGCTACCGATACGAGGATTTTCCTGATCAGACTAGTTCCCTTGGGGAGGGTATCTTGGCTAGACGTCCTGCTACTTTGATTCCTTTGTTCTTTTCATAATAAATGCCTACATACCCATCCAGTGTATTCACTGCTCTCTGCACTGCACATGTATCCACACGCACCCGCTATCTAATTTGGCTCGACCCTTGCTGGGTTTATTAATGTCGTGTGACTTGTTACAGAAAGCAGCAACGTTGTGAGGTAAGTAAAGAAGAGAGAAAGAGAGCGGTACGAAATACAACTAATATATAGTTTACAGTTGGCGTCTTTCAAAAACAAACCCGGCCCCGTTCTAATGGTATAAATTTGAGCCTCCTGCACCGTGCGTCAAGTGGCATCTCGTGTTTTCGCTCCTTGGAGTGGTATCGTCAACACGGCCACGGAGGGTAGGCAACGGATTTACCTGCCATGTCCGCGGACATGATACATAATACAAACAGGCCGAGCCGGTCGTGTTACCAGCCCCTGAAACAGAGGCAGAAACAAAACCACGTCCACCATTTGGCGGGTGGTTCGTCGAACGTGTCGGACGACATGGAGGAGAAATCTGAGTCGAGCTCGAATTGGTAGGCGGACGAGCGGTAGTAACGCGCAGCGTGTGCCTGTAAATGAATTAAATGAGGTGGAGTGGGAGATGAGAAAAAGAATCCGTACATGCTGCAGAGCTCTCAATCTCATACCCATGTTGCGTTGGTGTTGGACGGGATAACGTCAGGGAACAGGTGGTGGTGGGCGGATGAGGTCAGTTGACACAAGGCGCTGATGGGCGTGCGCGTGTGTGGTTGATGGGCGAGGAAGGGAAAACACCAGAGGGGCTCATTTTATAGGCCCTCTTCTGAGGAACAAGGGCGTTGTCAGCATGCTACTATTCCTTGCTTCGCTTCATTCATTGTTCATAGAAGTTGTCTGGTTTACGCCGACTCGACGCTGCCGCAAGGCGATCGGGGCATGGGGGGTGCAAGTATGGGTAGTGAACGGGACATCTCTGAGGGTATTGTGCGCGCTTACCTGCGCGATCGTCCTTTGTGACGGGCAGCTACGGGCTGATGGTGAGGATGAGGGTTTCGGCAACCGCGGATGTTGGATGGCGAACAGAACGACCGATACTTCGTCTCGGAAGCGTAGATAGCATGGAAGATGGGGAACGTGCATCCAACTTGACTCTATCGCGCTGCCGTAAACACGAGGGCGTTAGTAAGCCCTCAATGTGCGCCGGTTGCGATAACGGACGGAGAGAAGTGGGAACCGGAGCAGACGAACCTGTAAGGCCATGCACAGTGACATGTGTACCGTACAACGCTCGCGACTGGGATCTGATTGATCGACACGTCGGCGTGGTGGTTCTATTACGCTAATGCACGACCGGCGGGGTGCGAGGTGACTACGCTGAACCTAATGCTTAGTCCTGGGCCCTGGGTGGCAGATAAGCAATGAGGCGGTAAGTTTCCTATCCGCGAAAGGAAAGCACTTGCCGCATTTTCGAGCACCACAGAATGCGTCGATTGGACGCCTGCATCGTTAGGTATTGACAACTTGGACTTGTTCGCGTCGTCTGAATGGATGATTTCAAAAAAATGACAGAGTGCCTTGAAGTGTGGTCAAGTTAGTTGAATGGACGATCAATATATTCAAGACGGAACCACAACCAAAGGCCCTCGTTGTCTAATGGCTATGACGTCAGACTTCTAAATAGATCATCTGGAGGTTGTGGGTTCGAGTCCCACCGGGGGCTTTCCTTTTATTTTATTTTATTCCTTTCTGGGTCGCTTGTTCAATCGAGTCTTGTTATTCGCTTTACAGTGATGATGTGAGTCGTGTGCATTGCGCGAGGGGCGGGGACTGCAGGCGCTGTTTATATTGTCTGGCAGTGCATCTCCATTCGGAGTTGCACGTACCTACTTTGATCCATGATCTTGGAAAAGGCATGTCCCACACTACCGTTTCGATGGTACGTAAAAATTCCACCCATCTCGGAGCATAATCAATATCCCAAGGAACTGCTAAGCAGCTGCTGGGTGATTGGCTTTGTTCGAAAGGTTCGGCTAATGTATGTTCCCCTTTCTGGATACTTTGGACACACTATGATTCGTGTCAGGTTGCTGTGCTTGGTTGCCTATGCCGTCAGCGAATCAAAGCGCTACATGTATATTTGTTGTTTCATATGGGGATCAAGGTTAATTTGACGGCTTGGCCGCACTGGGACCATGGTGAACACAGGGGGGTGGTATTTATTTTTTCTAGTTGGTATGGATTCGCCGGGTGTCCGAAGTGGTCGGTGTCGCATTGCAAGCACGTTTCAGATTACTTTGTGGCAGGATGGACCTCATGTAAGTGGGCTGTCGAGGGACGCTGGCAGGACGCGGAAGCAATGGCAAATTGGAGTCCGCGAACGACAGTAATTATTCCCACGATGAAGTGCGCAGGGCGACACGATAACTCTGTGCCCAAATTCAATGCCCGCCAAGTCCCACACATCCAACGCAACGGAGCGCATTCACGCTCTTCCTTTTGCTTCTTTACTATCAAGTACATGGATTCCTTCCTTCATTCGAGACAGACACCGTCCCGCAGGGTAAGGTCACCCCGCACACCGACTGCCCACACTCGCACCAACAACACCTCCGATTTTCCTAATAAACCCCCAAATTCGTTCACCTCTTGTCTCTCAATCCCCGT
>JBBPRO010000862.1:0-12117 GCA_038093055.1 Boletus mariae
TACAGATTTCATGCAACGATGTCTTTCTGCACCGGAAAGCAATCACGACGCGAGCTCGGCGACCGCTGGTGACAACAATGCATCACACCCTATGACGCCTCTTTTGAGAGAGTGGGTGAGATTAAAACTGACAACTGGATCGTGGAAAGACGCCTTGGCCTCCGCCGCCGGTGTGAGCATTCTTTTGCCCTAGCATCTCTCGCATACCTGATGTTTGGTTGGCGTGTAGTTTATGCTTCCAAGACTCACAATCTATCAAGTCATATGCGAAGGTCTCGAAACCACGGGTCATGTAGCGGACGCAGTTGCGTGTTTCCACGAAATGTATAGCGAACTGGAACAGGAAATAGTCGGCGAGCGGGCAAATTGGACTCGGGGTGAGTGATCATGTGTACAGTATGGGTGACGTCTACATAATGTTCCTCTGTCAGAGTTTAAATCTCGATGCTCCGGGAAACTAGGGCACCTCGGGGATATCGCCATGAATGCTAAAGAATATGACGAGGCCATATTGCAGTACACGACTGCACTGTCGCTAAATCCTGCCACCCTGCAGGACCTGCTGGGCAAGCGAAGCAAGGCGCATGCACGCAAAGGAGAGTGGGAGAATGCATTGAACGATGCAAATGAAGTGGTTTGATTCAATTCGTTCGAGTCCTTGTATGCTAATGCGTATTACTTAGATGATCATGCTTGATCCGTCCTCTCCATTGGGCTACGAGAAAAAGTATGCAGCTTTACATGGTATAGGACGCCATGATGATGCAACAGGCGCATTTGAGGCAATGCTGTCGAAGATGTTAGAATCACCTGATCCAGATATTCGTGGTGAGGACAATCACGTAATACATATATCCTCTTACTAATGTCGTCTCGTAGAACGATCCCGCCGCTATGTGAGACCAGAAAAGACAAATGAAACAATTCGCGCAACTATCGAGGATACCATCCGTGATTCGCCACTAGTGCTGATCAACACCGTTTCCGGTCGCCTCTGCAACAAATCAGAGCAGGCGGCTGCATTCGAATTGACACCAGCCTTTACGAGACTGATCTCGTCCACAACCACACACATCGACCACGCTTCTATCACAAAAGAAGTCGAGGGATTCTACCGTTATGTCACATTTTCGCACAAGTGGGAAGAGAACGAACCTCTGTTTGAAATGGTCATCAAAATCCTGGTGTATGATCTTGAGGCGTCTCCCACTCATGAGAAGCTGCAGATGTTTTGCAAGATTGTACGAGAGGCGGGATTCGATTGGGCGTGGAGCGATACCTGCTGTATCAATAAAGGGGATCATTTCGTGCTCCAAGAAGCGCTGGTCAGCATGTTCAAATGGTACGAACACTCTGCAATGACGCTCATCTTCCTCCGTGGGGTGAACCGTCTAGCAAAGCGCGGTGCTCTGACGAGGAACATATGGAATATGCGAGCATGGACCTTACAGGAGTATCATGCCTCAAAGGTGGTCCGAATCTACACCGAGGATTGGACGCCATACTTGGACCTTGAAATCTACAACCACAAGGAGTCACCCGAGATCATCTCGGAGATGGGGGAGGCAACGGGTATTTCAGCACAAGCCTTGATGGCACTCCGTCCTGGCTTGGACGACATACGTGAAAAGCTTTCCCTTGCCTCGACACGGCAGACAACACGGGTTGAAGATGCAGCTTACTCGTTACTTGGGATATTCTCATTATCCCTGCCAATTACATATGGCGAGGGAGACAAAGCACTGAGTCGACTTTTGGCACAGCTACTCACGAGTTCGGGAGACGCGAGCATTCTTGCATAGACAGGAGGATCTGGCAGCTTCAATAGCTGCCTTCCATCCAGTATCATCGTGTTCCGCCATCCTCCAACCTCGCACATACCGCCAGCCATCTCTGACACTGAAATGGCAACAATCACTGCTGGATTGCGTTCACTCAACCTTGGTTTGGTTACAAGGCTGTATGACCGAGTGAATGAGCTTCCTGTGCCGTTATTTTCAGGACGGCGTATGAAACTCCCATGTCTCACCTTCAAACTTGGACCGTTGTCGGTTTCTCGGAATGCGTCGGAACGCGTTTTCCGCGCGCAGACGAATGCACTGGGCATCGTGGAAATCCAAACCCAAGAAGATCTCTCCCAACTGGGTTCTCTATACCTCGTCCACCCCAGGCTCCTTCCCATCCTTGTGCTGGAGGGTAAGAGGGCGCCGGCATTCTCCTACATCACGTGAATGTTCAAACTCAGCCAAACCTTATCCCTCAAACCTTCCAGCAGCGGCTGGAACAACTGCTCAACAAGGTTCGTATTCCGATGTTCGGCATCGTCGGCATCTTCGTCTGATTTGGGCAACAAAGCAAATATTTAGCACAATATGTAGACATAGACTCATTTGGAAATGGCAAGGAAAAAAAACAATAATATAGTTATCCTTTCCTTCTTCGTCTTCATGTCATTACAGGCCCCTAGTGTTGAGGATATACGAGCAAGGACCCTTGCGACATTCAACAAACGGCCTTGTCTATGGCAGGCACAAGTTGCGAAGGCACTCCTGCAAGGTAACAGGGATGTAGTATGCACTGCAGGAACGTCGATGGGCAAGACCCTCACCTTTTGGATTCCACTGCCACCACCTCCCTTGTGCCCTCCCATCGCTGCACGCCGACCTGGCTCCGAATCAACAACGCCTCGACAACACCAACGCGTGCGCGAATGCACCCACACCACGACAATGGCACGTGCGCGACCACACTACCTGACGCGGCGACAGCAAGGGCGTGTGCGACTGCACCCACACCGCGGCATCGCAATGCCGTCGACGACCCAGGGCCATCAACGACATGACGACGTGCGCGACCGCACTTGCACCGCCCGACGCGGCGAAATGACACCACGGCGACGCGCCGACGATGCGTGCACAACCGCACGTGGCGACAGCAATGACGTCGCGATGTCGACGACGACCCAGGGCCATCAGCGACACCACGACGACGGCACGTGCGCGACCGCACCACCCGACGCGGCGACAGCTAGGGCATGCACAACTGCACCCACACCACACAACGCGGCGACGACAAGAACGAAGGCGGGCATACGACAATGACATCGTAATGTCGTCGGCGACCCAAGGCCATCAACGGCACCACGATGACGGCGCGTGCGCGATCCCACCCCCACCACCTGACCCAGCGACAGCAAGGATGAGGGCCACGCGTGATGCTGATGCATGCGCCCTATGCCCCGACCACGTTGCGACAAGGAGGACACAACGAGGACGGCATGACGACCGCGACGCGATGAGGGGGACGCTACGCAAAACGAGGAATTGGACCCCGAGAAAATGTGATTGGAGGCTGAGAATGCCGAGGACGTGCATGCAAGGACTGGGGAGAATCCCAGTGAGGACGCGGACATAGAGGGTGCTGAAGGGGAGGAGAGCGTTCCGGGTGATGTGGAGGACAAGCCAAGCCACGAGGAGGAAGGATATCAAGTCTGCGCAATTCTAGACGCGTGTATTAGATTTTTATGTTGCGGAATATGACTGGTTGGGTGTGCCATTCTGGCTCTAGTGTGCGCGTCTGGCTCCAGTACAGCAATCTAGCTGTCGTAGCTCCCACCTATCGACGGTCTAGCTGACGCCTATCACGGGTCTAGAGGTAGCCTAGCGCTAGGCTGTCAATCTGATCACTGACAGGATGCTCTGGCGCTAGGCTGCGGTCTAGCTGACCTAGCGCGACCTATTTGACCTAGCCGGTCTAGCGCTAGGTCAGCTAGGTCACGCTAGGTCGTCTGCACTTTTGCTGATGCTGCCCATAAATGAGGTGCGTTCTGTTTGATGACCACTGCCAAGTTACCGATGCTAAAATCTTCTAATTGCCCCACGTTCGCGTGTGTGACATTGAAATGAAGGCCACCGTCTTGCGTCGCAAGTTGCACAGCTTCATTCCTATATATTTCTGTCGCAACTTTATTTGCCAGATCCTGTACTTTTTGTCGCCCAATCTCCGAGTGTTTTGAAACAGCGGCCACTATTTCATCAATCCGTGATGTTAAGCTATGAACTATCGGGTCGTCCGTGTATTTTCCACTCATGAGTAATCCAAACACGAATTCCGGGAATGATATCTGGAGTGAATACATTGCATTCAGGAGCGAATTGACTTTTTGGGAGTTATCCATGTTGTGCCGCTCTGTTACGTAGGAAGGTACGACCGAAGCGACAGAGCTTAGTCTTTGACCGAACGGAGTCGAGTGGCGCAACCTCTCTTTCTTCTGCGCCACTCCCTTCTCTCGTCGGCACCTCCTGGAGCTGCACTCCTCATCGTTTTCATTACTCCCGTATAGTCCACTCGTATTTACCACTGTCCTTACTCGACCGCTTTTTTACCATTCTTTTCTTCTCTCCCTACACCTCTCTAACCGGCACGCATGGCGGACCCAAATCTCGAGGCTGTACCCAACTACAGAGGGGCCGAATTCGCTGTCGTCAGGCAAGGGCTGCGCCAGGGGTACAACGAGACCGACGACCAAGTTGTGGAGCGCCTCATCGCGGCATGGCGAGCAGACCGCGACACCAGGGCTGCTGCCTGGAACATGCAGCAAGCAGACGAGGCAAGGTTGGCTGAGGACGCTGCGCGGGAGCGCCAGCGTCAGCAGGAAGAGGAGGAGCGAGAGGCCGCAGAAGAGGCTGAACGTGCCCGCGCCGAGGCTGAGCAAAAGAAGCTCAAGATGAACACCTTCGTCCCAGGATCATCTGTGTCTGACGTCCTGTCCCTTCCCCCCTCGCACTACGCGCTGCAGAAACTGAGCACCTTCGACTACGTTGAGCTGTGGTATTTTTCTCTCCCCGGTCGCACAGATGCGGCAAGGTACCACAACAAATCTCAAGCGGAAGACACTTTTGGCATATCTAAGATCGACGACCACCTCACTGTTCGTTCCATTGCGTCGGTCCGCGCTTCCAAGGGTGTCATCCCTGACCATGAGCTTACGCTACACGACTTCCTTCAGGCCAAAAACTGTTTCCTCGAATATGCCAGGAAAGCGGGGTGGCCCGCGGATAACCTAGACGCCCTGGCAAAATTCTTTTGGTTCCTCGAGACTCACCCCTGGCTTCAACTCCCCCTCGGGGACAAGGTCATACTGGCATATGCAGCGCGCGTTCGCCAGGACTGGCACCGCGAACTCAAGGCTGGAAGAGGTTATGACATATCCATTATCAACCGCACGCTCCTAAGTTACGTTGCGGACGAAGTCAAGGCTCTAGACGATCAGCAGATCAAAGCACAGGTTCGCCTCTTTTCCCTCCCTTATTGACTCTTTCTCTAACTGGTCCTTTCCCGAACTCGTTCCTCCTCGTTAACGATACACCCCGTCCCTCACACGATATTATCTCGTTCCCCACCCCCCCATGCGCACTCGCACTATGTGGCAACCGCGTCCTACCTCTGTACCACCGCGCATCCGTGACCCTCATCACAATCGCGCCGCGTCCTCTCCCTTTTGTGCCACCATATGATGCAACCGTGACCTCCGTCACAACCGCACACTTGCACACCGTGCTCGCATCTCCTCAGATGCTGGAGATCGCAAACAAGGGCACGCCAGCACAGCATTACTCCCGCACGCGCGACACTACCCACCATCGTGACAATCGTCACAGGCACAGCCGTAACCCCCGCTCCCTATCCCCTGGACCATCCCGTCCCAGACCCACCAGGGATCGCTCCCCCCCATCTCACCGCCACAAGCAACCCCCTGGCTCCCCCGCCCGCTCCCCCTCCCCCAGGGCCAAGGCACGAGGCGCCAAAGGCAAAAGCAGCAGATCAGTATGCCCCAAGTGCCTTGGGCGGTTTCCACACGACGTGCGACATTGCATCAGCGATACCCTCTGGAACGGGTCATCACCCCATTGCACCCGGGATGAAAATGGCGCACTCATCAATCCCAAGGGACACGCTGTCTGTACAGACTGGCAACGCCCCTTTGGTTGTCGCCTCCAGCATGCAGCCTTGCACGAGTGCTCAGGCTGTGGAGACCCCGAGCACGGCGCTCAGGCATGCTCTAAGGCTCAGAAGCCTTAAGGTGTTAACCCCCTACATCCCCGACGCCTGGGAGCGCTGGCTCCAAGAATCTGGTCTTATACAACGATACCCGTCTATACCTGAAGGCCTGCGGCGCGGCTTTGCCGTTGGGCTCTCTGACCCCTCTTCCTCCTTTACCCCACCCAATAATCCCTCCATCGAGGAGCACATGCACATATTCCGGGACATAGTGAACAAAGAAATGACCAAAGGCCGGTATATTGGGCCATACAGCAAGGTGGCAATTGAGGAGGTCCTCGGGCCCATTCAGACTGCCCCCCTGTCACTTGTCCCAAAGCCAGGCAAGCCTGGCAAATTTCGCCTCGTACAGAACCTCTCATACCCGTACAAATCAACCACTACCCACTCGTCTGTCAACAATAGAGTAGACCCCGACTTATTCCCGGCGCATTACAGCACATTTCACATTGTTTCCCTCCTAATCTCCCGGCTTCCCCCAGGGTCCGAGGCTGCAGTCCGTGATGTAGCGGAGGCCTATCGGACTATCCCTTCGCACCCCTCCCAATGGCCCTCCCTAGTAGTTCGTCTTTCTGACAATGAATTTGCTATTGACACATCATTCTGTTTCGGTTTTGCCCCCTCTGGGGGAATTTATGGCATGATTGGTGAAGCTGGTGCGGACATCTTAAGATCTGCCGGCATAGGGCCCATCGCTAGATGGGTGGACGACCACATACTTTTTCGTGTCAGGCAAGAACACATAGCGAGTCTCAATGACGTCCGCGCGCACCTGGCCACCACCATAGGCGGTCGCCAATCAAAAGGGGGCCGCACATGGTTCTCAGGCGCAACACTACCTAATGGAGTTGTGGAGGAATTCGACGAGGACCTCACTTTTCCACTCAGGGATCTCACCCACTCTTCTCCGAGATCGGCGCACGACCAGCTGTTCAGCTACAACCTAGATGATGTAAATAAGGTTACCGACGCCCTCGGCATCCCCTGGGAACCATCGAAGGATATCCCGTTCTCACCCAACCCCACCTTCATCGGGATGTCCTGGGATCTGAACGCGCGCACCGTCACCCTCACAGAAGCCAAGCGCACCAAATACTTGGCTGCCATAGCGGACTGGGAGAATAAGCGCACCCACACGCTACGTGAGGTGCAGCAACTGCATGGCAAGCTACATCAGGAGTTTAGCACTCCACTTAATCAATCTTATTCATTCTTTTTCTCACAAAAAAGTTTAGAAAAAGCATATGGTATGAAAAGCGCACCAAGGACACATCAAGCTAGGTCCGTATCTTGTATTTTACTTAATCACACTTTTGCGAGCACTTTTGCGGGCATCGCCTGGCAGAAAAAGGAGAAAAAAAGACATCACTTGTATTCACTATTCCAGTCAAAATCAAGCTGAGAAAGTAATTAAAGCAGTGGGACAATTAAATGATATAAAAGCGGAACTAGTCCAATGGTAGGAAATACCGGGTGCCATAAATGGGAAACAACAAATGCGAGGGATAGTATTAGAAAGCAGAACGCATAAAATGGAAGATGAGCTCAACAACACTGCAGAAAGAGACGAATCGAACAGGAATATAGCGTAGCGGTGATCCTAAGAGGAATTCAGTATGAAAAAAAAATAGTGGAGAGTAAGAAAATGATCGGCTTACACAAAAGTGCATGTGGGTTGGGAGCACCAGAGTCACCATCGCCATCCGAAGGACCATTCTTGGTATGCTTGAGCGCTTGGGCAGCCGAAAACAGAGAACAAATGAAAGCGGCTCCCCTGTTCTGGATGGATGACTTGTAGGCAGCGGTGTCGCTTGCCCAATTTGCAGCGGAGAACTGGTAAGGACCAGAAGATTCACGGCCAGTGAGCGGATTGGTAGTCTTGGGGAGCTTGATCTTGTTTCTGCCATCAGAGTTGGCGACCCATTCAGCTAGAACGTTTTCCACAATAATAACTCTTTTCGCAATCAAGTCAACGGCACGCTCGAGCTAATTAAAAAATATCAGTAATTTGAAAACACAGCGAAAATACTAGTTTATACCGCAGCAGCGGCGATAGCTATGACCCCCGCTCCATTCTCGCCAACAGCCACTGCCCGTAAATCCCAGCCAGGAATCTCTGCGAAGTCTGAGGTGGTAATCAAAATATGAGTTCGTGCAATGAGTTCAAGGAGAAAGGTTGAACGGTACAACCCCTCCGGCTCCAAGGATTCATCGTCTTCACGTAAGAAGCGGTAATCAGTGCCCATATAGTTGGCAACCTCATTCGTGTCGACATCCTTGTCGAGCCTTGAGAAGAAATCAATCATCATCACGAGAGCAGTAGAGCCAAAGCCACTCCGCCACTCGCTCAGACGTTGGTTTATCTGATACATGAGCACACGCACTGCCACCATATAAGATCAATACTTACGATTGCAAACACTGAGCCAGAAGTTGTTACGTGGTACTTGACATCTGGGTATATTACGTTGAAAATCTTTTGCAGGGCGGCCGCGAGCTCATCGTCAGGAATGTTCCATACATTACTCTGGATGCTGCACCAGAGCGTGGCAGTCGGGATAAATGACCTGGACCAGCGAGAGTCGACCTGCACAGGTAGATCCCCGTTAACATAGTCAGCCTGTTTCTTGATAACATCGATAACATAGCCGTCTTTATCGTAGACACGCTCCTGAGGGCCCTTGGTGGATTTGCCAGGAGAGATCACGCCTGACAGCTCGGGGACAGGATTGCGGCGACTGGAAGGGGTACCAGGGATCGTGTTGGCCTTTGCTTTTTTCCGTGGAGGCGCCTCAACGATACCCTTTGATTCTAATTTGACACCGACGGTTGTCTAGATGAACATACATGAGTAGTAGTCAGTTTACCTTACATGGGACTTCGAGTTTGACTGACCGATTGTGTCGTACGATGGCCCTTGCTTGCGGGGGGGGTAATTTCTGGCATCTCGAATGCAGGCCCATCAATGTCCATATCATCTTCTACGCTCTCGGGCTCGCTATCGAGAACAACTTCAGCATGTAGCTTGCACTTTAGTTGGGAAGGGGGCGGGATTCCTTGGTCTTCTCCAGTCTGGAGAGTACGAGGCTGGGATGGAGGCAGCATTCCTTCATCATCACCGATCCAATGAGTACGAGGTTGGGACTCTGGAGGTGGCATTCCCTCATCGTCATCAGTCCAATGAGTACGAGGTTGGGACGGAGGTGGCATTCCCTCATCATCACCAGCCCAACGAGTATGGGGTTGGGACAGAGGCATTCCTTCATCGTTGCCAGCCCAATGAGTACGAGGCTGGGACGGAGGTGGCATACTTTGGTCGTCTTCAGTCCATGGGGCCCGAGGCTGGGAAGGAGGGGGCATCGCTGTGTTGTCTTCGTCATCACTGGCGCTAGAAGTAATCTAGAACTCGTTACAAGGATGTTTTAGGAGATAGTTATGAACGACATACCGCGATTAACTTTCTGGTGGACTTTGTGACACTATGTTTGACGGTAGCCCGTCTCTCTGCTCCGTCGCTGACCGTATCGCCAAATATTTCATTGGCCAAGTCCATTGAAGATGTCTGATTGCAAGGGGTGTTGGTTGGAACAAGTGGAGCAGACATGGCGCTCGCCACAGAAGTTTGAGCAGATGATCTTGAAGAGTTCAATAACGCGGAAGATGGTGGGAGCAATGGGGTTGTAGTCATGGCATTGGAATCCACAATAGACAACACATTGTCGTCAGCGTCGACATCAGCCCTCCAGGACTTGACTTGGCCACCAAGACTAAACTTCTTGCTGACTCTGGTTTTCAATGCACGGTTGAAAAAAAAAAGAGTAGACTCGGTGAGTACAAGCATGACGGATGACTAATTGCGGTAGCGGCGACTCACTCTGCAGCTGAACAGATTTCCCAGGTCAGTCTAGTGCTGTAATCCAACACGAGTAGCTCGGCTCACCAAGTTTGGTCTTTCGCACCTTGATTGCATCTTTCAGGCCAGGTGGCTTGGTGATCTTTGTCTTTCCTTCAGCCACGGCACTAGATTGCTTCTGTGGGCCGCATTAGTGCACACGAAGCGCGATTAGACGATTTGACATACCAGGTTCATGCCGTCTGTCTCACCAGGTGCCACCGGTGCCATATCCTTTTGTCCAAGAAAGGTGAGCTGCCATGCGGATGTAGGTAGGCAGCGTCTATTATAACTTACCTTGTCGTCTCTCTCACGCAGATTTCCTTCAGTCTCCCCACCAGCCTCAGCCTCTTTTTTCTGGTAGTGGCGGGGCCGGGGCCGGGGGCGAGGTCGGGGTGGGGGGGGTGCTCCCTTCTTCGCCTTGGCTTCGTTTTCCTTGGCTTCGGCTTCCATTTCGATCAAAGCCAGCCGCTCAATGCCTTCGTCTGCGGCTTTCTGCAAGGCAGCTTTAGCCTCCTGGAGACGTTGGTTGTCTGCTGCCTTTTCGGCCTTGGTGCAACGTTTGTGAACTAGACCCGCATCAAAGAGTATCTGACCAGGTCGCTTTTCAGCATTCCCGGGTCTAGTGCGCTTCGACACAGTGACTTCGGACGAAGGGGCTTGGTCCATGATGATGAGGAAAGCAGGAGGGTCTTTGTGGTGAGAAGAAAAACTGTGGCAAGCGAAATGTCGATTGGACCCGAAATTTGTAGGTACCTAACCCTGAGGTAACTAACTTTGGGGCTATTGACCAACCTTCATGACCCCAGAAGCTTTTCATATGTCCCATCGAAGCAACCCTCAATTGCTACGGATTCCCTGCACCCAGCCTGGATGCAAACGTTTTTTCCGATCCCTTAGGGGTCGTACAACACATATCCGGTCTGCTCATCCTGCATCGACTCCACCTCCCGACTCTCCCACTCGACCAGAATCACGAGAGCGCTTCTCACCACCTCAATATTCCCCTTCCCCCTCTCCTCCACCTTCTCCAGCTCCCCCAAATATACCGGATGAGATAGACGAAGACGGTTGGGCAAGAGAGAATTTCGATGAAGGACCCTGGCGACCCCAAGACCCTGAACACGATGCGAACACGCAATTTTATGGTCCACGCAACGAATACTATCGTTGTTATCATCCCAAGCTCTCAGGTGGGTTCTCTTCCTTCTTTTTCTTTCGTCGTCATAGTCAATTTTGTGACCGAACAATAGCTTTGCCTTGTGATGAGCACGGTACCTTCCTCCCACCAGACACTCCCCCGCCTGCCCATGTCGATAACAAAGACAACTGGTTCCCCTATGGAAGTCAGCTCCAATTCGAAATTGCGGAATTTCTCTATTCGAAATGCCAAATGTCGGCCACGAAGATAAACGCTCTACTTGATTTATGGGCAAGTTCATTGTATCCTTACGGTGGAGAGCCCCCATTCCGGGATCATCGTCACCTGTACAAAGTCATCGATGCCACCGTCGTTGGAGATGTAAAGTGGCAGAGTTTTTCTGTCAACTATACGGGCGAAATCCCCGAACTGAATCCTCCTGATTGGATGCTTCAAAAGTACGATGTCTGGTTTCGTGACCCCCGCGAGGTCGTCCATAAGATTCTCGGCAACCCAAGCTTTGCGAGCGAGATGGACCTACGGCCATTCCAAGAGTATTTGACCCGAGATCAAACCAGACAGTATAAGGACTTTATGTCTGGTGAGTGGGCTTGGGAGCAAGCGGTGCGTCTCTATCCTTTTTTTTTCTATTCTAGTTCCCTTACACATATTACAATGTATAGAACATTATAGCCGAAGATGCGGGCACGGTTGGCAGCACATTTGTGCCAATCATCTTGGGTAGCGACAAGACCACTGTTTCAGTCGCTACTGGGAACAACGAGTACTATCCGCTATATTTATCAGTTGGAAATGTGCGGAACAATGTGCGTCGCGCCCATCGGGACGCGCTTGTACTCATCGGATTCTTGGCAATCCCTAAAAGTAAATTTCCTCTGGTTGATGGTCGATGTGTGATCAACTACTAATCCGTCATAAACCTTAGCAACAAATGAACATTCCGCGGATGCCAGCTTTCGGGCTTTCCGAAGACAATTGTTCCATAGTTCACTTTCTGCTATCC
>JBBPRO010000863.1:0-12115 GCA_038093055.1 Boletus mariae
AGGTCAGCCTCAATAGCGAGGTATGTATTGCTCTCTGTCTATACGGAGTGTAGTACATTCTGTTAGTCCGCGTTTTCTACAACTTAAACATGATCCAACTAGCAACTATGTACGTACTGGCCTAGTCTAAGGTAGAGGACACGCAGATTCGACGAATGTCACGTGCAAAAGAGTGACAAAGAGTGACAGACACGAATCTTGGATTAGGTGGTCAACGAAATTTATTGGGGACAAATGCCAATGCAGATAGACGTAGTATGTAGTAATAAAATTTTGTGCATTCTTACTTGTTAAATATCAGCTCTAGCTGAATAACTAATCTTCGTTTTTGTGTGCTCAGGCAGTAAGACTAGGCGAGTTGCTATGAATTGAAACCCAGCTGCGGCATCGTGTGTTCGGCGCATCGGCACGGTGAAGTACAGATCAGCGCTCAAGCACTCCAATCGGAAATGTCGGGAAAAGACATGGGCGTCGAACCTTGCATCCTGGCGAGCCTCCAAGAGGCCAAATTCCGACTCTGTGGGGGTAAGTCTGATGGTCTTGAAAGGGTACTATGTGCTAATTCAACCCACAGCGAGCGAGCGACTCAGAGCCGATATGCCCAACTCCCAAGCTGCCCGAGGTACTGGCAGTATCCCAGACCCAAAGCTCGGAGCGTCATGATGATCCGACGCAAAGTCCCCGTTGGGCAATGCAGACGTATCAGATGAAGGATTGGTTGTCATCTGAGGAGGCTCTAAAGCGGAATGTTACTGATGCGAGGCTATTACTTAGTGTTTATCATCATCCAGATCCATCCCACCTGCTTTACCATACTACTATTAATTCTTGCTCACTGTATCTATATACTTGCATTACATCTGAGTTTCGGCTACGCACATCTGAGTTTTGGCTTCACTGTCCCGAGGTTCGGCACAACAGCTCAACACAGTGTCACGGCTTCGTCACATCATGTGATGTTTGTCGAATTTCCATGTCATCTACCTTACAAGCTGAGCACCCTTGGGCGCACACTTGAGTGGTGTGAACAAGAGGCATGCAAGAGGGGTGTACCCTTGGAGGAGATTCCTCTGGTTGAGCTTGCGGTTGACGATGGGTGTGACACTGTCCTTTTGCAATACTTTAGCAATGTGGTCGTACAGTATGACCTTACGTTCGCGCCAGCCATGGGCAGCGATGTGGTGATGCATGCAGCATCTGAAGATGGGGAACTTCCTGAAGGACCCGCACCTAGGCAATATCACAGGTATGGGTAACCTGTGTGGTCCCGGGTCTGGGTACCATGCAGGTATGGGTGCGGGTTGGCTTTGCAAAACCCACGGACCTGGGCAAGTACCTGGACCACCAGTGCATTTTAAGACATGTGCAATCAATTTTAAACTACTACACACGAAGCTGTGACATGGTGATTAAATATCAAGTGCCTAGTGAATCAAAAAGAATGGAGAGCATCACACAGTGAAAACTTACACCCAAGGCCATCTACATGTTGGCTCCACCAAAATGTATCTTGAAATTGACGAGTAAAGCTAAGGTCATACTTGAAGGATGGGACAAAGTAGTAGTCAAGCGCACAAATGATGTGGACTCGGATGCTGTTGAAAGCACAGTGAAGAGAGCTTGCATTGCCAAACCAGTGACTAGCACCTATAAAGATCACGCTGGTGATGCATCTCAGGCATCAGCATCATCTGTGACGAAACAAGCAACTGTTGAAGATGCACCTGACGAGGATGATGTGCCAAATGATAGCACACATACACGGTCACCCTCCATTGAGCTTATGCCAAGCCCCGAGGATGAACTTGGTAAGCTGCTCAATATAATAATAATGGTTAGTTTACACAAGGGCCATAGCTCGTCAAATGAAGGATTGGAACTCACCCGTTTATGCTTTTTTCGAGCTGCAACCTTGGATCATCAATATTGACAGTCAGCGTGTACATGCATTCCGATGTTGTGCTCAGGGCTGCAAAAGCACTGTCCGCAGGTTTCTTGACACAAGTGACGCCCGTTCAACAAGCAACATGCACAAGCATGTTAAATCTTGTTGGGGGCCTGATGTCTTGGCTGTGGCTGACGATGCCAAGGATGCGAACAAAGTCTGCACAAAGATAGTCAAGAGTGTCCTGCAAGATGGGTCAATCACTGTCACTGCCTTTGAAAGAAAGGCCAAAGGGAAAGTCACATACTCACATCGACAACACACTCGGCATGAAACAAGGTGCGGACTTACGCCTCATGGTAATCATCTTGAATAATGTTGTTTCATCTAGGGCTGAGCTTGTCCGTTGGGTAGCTGAGAGTCTATGGCCATTTTCAGTCATTGATGATCGTGCCTGCAAGTCTTTAATGAAGACTGGTCGACCCAAGTACTACATACCTTTGGTCGCCACTGTTTCGTGTGATGTGCACCTCGTTTTTGCACGCACTCGCAATCGGGTAGCTGGAATGTTGCAGGTTAGCATGGTCACAGATTGACGCAGGGCGGTCACTAATTTACATACCAGAAATACAAAGGAAAGCTTAACTTTACAATGGACACTTGGACATCCCCCAACCATCAAGTGTTTGTAGCATTTTGTGTACATTTGGAGCACGAGGGGAAGCTGCTATCAATGCCGTTAGATGTCATTGAAGTCGCAAAGGTAATGGCTTACCAGGCTGAGTAATGTGCTGCTGTTGAAACAGTTGTAGTCACACACTGGGCGCGAGCTAGTGAAGGTGTTCACCACGATGCTAGAGGACTTTGGGTTAACAGAAAAGGTTTGTACACGATATTCAAGGGCTCACCTTCTACTAAGAAATTGTATAGATACTCAGTGTGACATGTGATAATGCATCTAACAATGACGTGATGGTAGACAAGCTGTCCGAGCTTGTAGCTGATGCCAGTCGCACACACTGTTTTCTTCATGTTGTGAATTTGATAGCGAAAAGTCTGATCCTGCAGTTTGATAGGAAGAAGGGGGCGAAGGAGGATGACAACGTGTTGGAAGAGTTGCAAAACGAATTGATTGAGGAGGAAACACTACCAGGTGAAGCTGAAGCCAAATCCGAATCCGATAACAACGAAGGAATTATGGATGAATTGGATGAGTTGACTGAGGCAGAGCAACTAGCAATAGAAAGATCAGTATGTCCAGTAAAGTTAGCTTTGGTCAAGGTGAGAGCGAGAGCTTCGTTAACGTACCAGAGAGTCTGACCATTTGCCTAGCTTCGTACTCTCTCCTTCAAAATGATTCACTCGATGACCATTCTCCTTCCGGCCTGGCAAGAAATCCTGAAAAGCAATGGAATGAGTGTCACAAATATGCCAAGAGATGTCACCACTCGCTGGAACTCTACCTACGATATGTTGGAGTACGCCTTGAATCATCGGCCAGCAATTGATCAGGTCACACAACAGTGCGACCTTGGCTTGCGGAAATTTGAGCTGTCCAATGAAGAGTGGATGGTGGTGCGACAGTTGCATGATGTCCTCAAGGTGAGGACTCTGTGGACGCGTGCAAGCCGGATATTGCTGATATAATATATTAAACTTTACTAGGTGCTCAAAGAAGCCATGCTCTTTTTCTCAAGGTTGACGCCCAATCTCACAACGGTCATTCCGGCGATGGACCACATCGACAAAATGCTTGTAACTTACTCACGTGATAGGAAATATCTCCCGTCCATTCGCTCCGCTGTCTCACTTGCCAAGAAGACTCTGAACTGGTATTATTCACTCACCGATTCATCCGAAGTATATCGTATTGCTGTGGATAAGAATTCAACTGCTCAACTTGATTCAAATACTAATATATGAGTACTAGTGCTCCATCCTCAACACAAGCTCTCGTATTTCAAGACTGCTAATTGGCCAGATGAATGGATCAAGACTGCTGAAGAGCTGGTCACAGTGGAGTTTGGGTGGACCTATGATATCAACAAAATCAATGACATGATCGATGTCGAACAGGTGGCACCACAGCCTGAGACTGTGAAGAAGGTCAGTAATCATTTGTGGCCATCATTCCTATGTACTATTAACAGAAGTGTAGAATACCTTCCGCTTGGTACGCAGTACAACAATAGGGATAGATGTAGAGTGATGAGACTCACTCTTCTAGCAGTCTCTTGGTATGGAGTTAAATAGTGATTGGTAGATTCAGAGGATGAGTGATAGAGGTAAGATATCAGGTGTCTGAATCAACTGAATAGTCTAATCTACATCTTACGTTACATGCTGTATTTATATGATAAGATAAAGAGGAGATTGAATCATCATGTGATCAATCGATGATGATTGTCGCTGAACGCACAGCCATGCACAGTCAGTAGTGATGGGCAGGGCCAGGCTCGGCTCAAAAGCCCCGGCTTAGGCCTGGCTTTTGAGGGCTCAGGCTTTGCAAAACTGGAGCCCGAGCCCTCAAAAGTGGCTGGGCCAGGCCTGGGGCTCGGCCCGGCTTCAGCCCCAGCTCTACCATATGGACTCAAGTAGTCTCCCTGTATATCAGAATACCATTGTACAAAGTTGACAATGACCATATTCACTCGAGCATCAACATGGGTACATCTTGACTCTCATCTACCTCCTCTAAGCCACTGTTTTCCAAATCATCTGCCAGACTCTGATTCTCCTTACTCTCTGAAACCTCAATTACGCCCAGGACACCCTCACCAGCCTCCGAGAACACAGATGGATCTCCTCCCTCATGGAATAGCAAGTCCCGCCGGATCAAAGATTTCAGGCATTGAAGTGCTTCCACTATATCGGTGTTGAGCCGATTATGCTGCTTGCTGATTGTAATTGCCGACAATGAGAATGTGTGTTCACTTGAAACTGATGTGACCATAATCGAGAGATAGTCTCACACTAACAAGCTCCAGACTGGGTACCTGGTAGCGTTGAGTCCCCACCATTGCACAGTCGACATACCGGGCGCAATTTGATCCTTTGAGTTGAGATACCCATGAAAGTCCTCAAGCCATGGTCATTGTGGATCTCCATGCCCAGATAGACCTGATGGTAAGGTTGAGTCGTCATCATCATCATCTGAAAGTTCGCGCAGGAGCTGGCTGATCTTCCCATAAGCCGATGTTTTGAGAGACTTCGTTGGCTGCTGTGCAATGATAGTGCCGTTCAGTTCCAAGTAATGTTCCTTATACTACGTATATCATGTCAATCCGCTATACCGGCATGACTATCTTTGTAAAATAAGATGTACTAGCTC
Organism: Boletus mariae; assembly: GCA_038093055.1. Lineage (NCBI taxonomy): Eukaryota > Fungi > Basidiomycota > Agaricomycetes > Boletales > Boletaceae > Boletus > Boletus mariae. Next base: position 5,217 of record JBBPRO010000863.1, read on the forward strand.
TTCTGCATGTTTCATTGCATCCTCGTGCATTTTTGCTCCCCAAAATTTGCGTATGTGATGAGATTTTTGAACCAGATCAAGCACTGAAAGAATAGTTAGCTGACATACCACAAAGAATCAAGTACAACCGTTAACGCACACATGGCCATAATGTACGCATCTGAGTCCACTGTCTTTTCGTAGTATTCACCAAGCTTGTTGATCCCTGCCTCGAGCGCAGGCCAAAAGTCTACGTATTCTGCTTTCGTGCTTCGGGTATTCCAAGCTTTGTACAATGCCTCAAGCGCTGGGAGTGCGAGATGTACTGCTGGGCCACAGTCTGACGAGAATGATTGTTGTGCATATTCTGACTTGCACAGGAGCCCCAGCAACATGCCAACACAGGCCCATTCTTCATCGGTTAGCTGCAGATCAAGTAGTTTTTGCCGCTTCTCTCTATCCTTCTCAGTGACAGCCATTTCATGCATGAACATATCAATGTCCTATTAAATAAATCAATAATCACACCACCACACAAGGATAATAACTCACATCCTTGAGCTTTTCGGCACGGTAGAGCATCAGGTACATTGACGACCATCGCACTGGCATGTCCAGAAGGAGTTGAAGTGGATGTGCCCGTGGTGGGTGGTTGGGCTTATCTTGGTGTTGAATCGTCTGAAAAAGTTGTTTCCGTATTGCTGATGAACGCTCCTGTGAAGCAAATGATGTGAATTACGCGCAACTAACAAATGGAAATCACCAACCTTGACACAAATTGACCGTACGACCCCAACTTCATCCCGTTGAAACTCACGCTCCCCAATTAATTCAGCCTCGGGATTCCTTGGGTCATATTCCTTGGATCTGCTATGGGCACGCAGAAGTGCTTGTGTGGCTAGATTAACTATGTGCGTGAGACAACTATCATAGATGGATTGAAGCAAAACAGCAAGCAGTGAACACAGAGAAATACATACCAAACCCGTTTTTTTCTTCGGATTCCACTTCTTGCCAGTCGCAAGCTCAATGTGTTATGTGAATTCGATTGCCATGGTGTCCATGTTAGCAGCGTTATCACATGTGATGTGGCCAATCTATTCCGTGGTGTTAACGAAAGTGATGAACTCGATAAAGGATATACCTTGTGTGCAATGCCCATTCGCTTGACAATCTTGTAAAGTGCTTGTCCCAACCGGATATCGTTGTGCGCATTGTTCATTCGAGTGAAGCCAAGGAGAGCAGTTTTGAGCTCCCATGCACCCACCGAGCTTTCATGTATCCAAGAGCCAGTGACAGCAAAGTACGCATCAGTGTTGGATGCTTGCCATGTGTCACATGTTAGGTTCACTTGACCCTTAACAGCATCGCTCTACAGAAATTAAGCCACGGAAGTACTGCCGTACTGTAGTACTCACCAACAGTTGCATGCATAGGTTCTTCATCCGCCGCATGAATGTATCAATTACCAGTTGATGTGTGACCTTCCAGTTTGGGGCTGTCACGCCATTGGTTGCTTGTGCCACTACATCAAGCAATTTTTTGAAATTGGGGTGCTCAAGAGCGGACAATGGTTGTAAGGATTAGGCTGTGGTCGGACATGTATGTAGACAATACTTACCTGATCTGTATTGACCAACCACTTGACGGCCACGTCATGAAAGCGCTCGTCACTGTAAGGAGGTGCTCGTTCCTTTGGTGCACAGTGTTGAACGTGTGGATCGAGTTGTGTTTGATGAGATGATGTTTTGTCTTTCTGCATTTTGCGATCCTTCGGAAGCATGCACAGGAAATCATTTGCGTTGGCCCACTTCAAATATTTGGCCTTGATCAAAGTTAGGGTAAACATTTATTGGCAGAACATATGTGTGGACTTGCCCGATGATGGGATTCTAAATGGTGACGCAGTGTTGATATCTCAGCAACAAGCACCACCAGGAGTGTAGCCTTGCTGTTAAAATACATGGCAGTTAGCACCATATATGAACATTTATATGTTAGTATGACTTACAAGCAACACTTGCAGTTGCGACATTTCTTACCATCACTGGCACGAACATGCGGCTCATTGAAAAATTGGTCAACGTCCCGACTTCGTTGTTCTCAATGAATCTTTTGAGGTTCATCAATATCAATAACCTCGATTTCAGCCAGTAGTCCATCAGCTCCGAGTATATCTGAGTCCAATGCTAACATTGACAACAAAGCTGATCAGATTTTGATCAGTTAGTGTTGCCAACTCGAAGTCGTTTGCTATTGACTTACCATTGTTATCCGTGTGTTGCGCAGATGTTGCTACTTGTTTACCTAGGACATTGGTGAGGGCAAAGTGATTCATTTAAATTTATTACCGTAAATCGTACCTTTACTGGGATGCAATTGTGGTGCGTTTGCTTCATCATCTGAATCTATAACAAAAATGGTGGGGTTGAGCCTTTTGCATTTCTGGCCGAGATGTGCAGAAGAGGTTGGAGGCAGGGATTCATCATCTGAAGGTATAGGTGAGTTGGGCATGGTGTCTCCAGGTGCCGACTTGGATGGGTGGTGTGAACGAAGCTCGGGTGTGGCCGTGTTGTCGGTGTCTCTAAGTTTAGCCGATGGGATTGTAGCCCATTTCGGTCGAATGGTGGCTATGTTCTCTGGACTGGTGCTAGTGCTGGCGTTCATTTCTGCGGAAGTATACGAAGCCACAAGCCACAAGTATCAAATGTAGTATAGTATACAGTTGATCGGTAGCTGCCGGATGTAAAATTGGTTACATTAAAATGTTGGTGTAGGCTCTGGCCCAGGCCCAAGGCTCAAGGCCTTGAGAAACTGTAGTCCAAGCCTTTAAGCCGCCGGAGCCTTTGCTCAAAGCCTGGCTCGGCTCAGCCTGGGGCTCCAAGCCTGGCCCTGCCTATCACTAATGTCAGTCAGTCCACAGTAGATGCGCAGTCAACTGTGCAATACACAGTTGATGATGTCATGTGCAGCATAGATCAGTCCAGATCATGTCTGAACTGTGCCTTGGTCATCATTAGTAATGCTGACATAATGATGATCAGTATCATTATTGATTACATTTACTGATCACGTCTACTGATCACTAGTGTGACTGACTAGTGATTAGCATGACTGACTTGTAACTACTAGCTTAACTCCATTAGGAGTTTTCCTAGTGTTTCGTCACTCCCTATCGTTCGAAACAATTCATGATAGAATAATAAATATACATATTACAAATATGTACATATCTCAGTGGGGGAGGACCGACTCACTCCACCCCACTGGTCTTACCCTGGTTTCTACCACTTCTCATTCTTACCATCACCTTCATTGTTCCACAAGCCCCAGCTCAGTGCCTGCTGTTCCCTGATTAGTTCCAGGGTCCAAATCTTACCACTGTTCTTATATATGATTATTTTGGTACTTACATCCGGTCGACTTAACCTGTGGAACACATATATGACCATGCACCACAATAGGAGGAGGATGAGGATGAGGGTAGTGTAGATGGTGATGAGGGTGATGGAGGTGGCATTCATGGTAGTAGGTAGAATTTGATGAGGAGGGTTATGAGTAGGATGAGGTTGAGACCAAGAGTGATGAGGGTGTTGGTATCCATTGTATCACCTTTTATCTCCTCTCCCTTCTTATCTTCTCATCATAAGAAGATAGTTGTGATTAGATCACATGCTTTGGGAATGGTGATAGGGCGATCATGTGCCTGAGTTTGCCAAAGCGATCACATGTAAGGTTCTTGGTAAAGATGTCTGCCTTCTGTTCCCCTGTCCCAATATAGAATGGTTCGATCAAACCTTCTTGGACACATTCCCTGATGAAATGATAAGGGATTTTGATGTGTTTTGTGCGTCCTTCTTGGGCTGGATTGGAGGATAGGAAGATGGCTCCTTGATTGTCCACATAAAGATGGAAGGGTGGTAGATCATGTCTGATTTCTTTGAAGAGCGACTTGATCCAGATGAGCTGTTTCGCAGCCTCAGTCATTCTCATGTATTCAGCTTCTGTTGATGACAATGTAACCTTCCGTTGTCGTCTGGATGGCCATGAGACTATCCTATCAGCCAAGAATATACAATATCCGGTAGTAGATTGCCATGTGTTGATATCACCTGCCCAATCAGTGTCACTATATGCCAGGAAACCTGATTGGTGTTTCCTTGATAAGATAAGCATAGATCTCTGGTGCTAGCCAGGTATCGCACAATGTATAGTGCTTTGTTTAGGTGTTCTTCAGTCGGATTGGCTGAGAACTGTGACATTTTGATTACTGAAAAAGCAAGGTCCGGTCTTGTTCCAAGCATGATGTATAACAATGATCCGATGACTGATTGATAGCGACTTCGGAGTGTGGCATTGGATTCCTTAGCCAGATGGAAGTAGAACATATGCTGGTTTGTAGTTCTGCAATTCAAATCGTTCAATGACTTTCTCAGCATATTTGATTTGATCTAATCTCAGAGTTCGCTTTTATCGATCTCTGGTAATCTGCATTCCCAAATACTCAGCTGCTTGTCCGAGATCTCGGCTTTCCCATTTGGTCATGAATTCTTTCTTCTTCTGGAGGATAAGTGACTTGTTGCTTCCCATAAAGAGAGCATCGTCAACATAGATCAAGATGATGATTATGTCTTTTCCTTTGAAGAAGACATATACTCCAGTATTGGAGTGGATTCTGTTAAATCCCATTTCTAGAAGGGATTTGTGTAAGGCCTTATTCCATTGAAGGGCGGCTTGTTTCAAGCCATAGAGGGCTTTTCTCAATCTACAAAACTTTGTCTCATTGCCTTTTTGTATGAAACCTTCCGGTTGTGTCAAGTAAATTTCTTCATCAAGATTGCCAAAGAGAAAGGCAGTATTCACATCTAGTGCGTCTATTTCCTGATCTTTGAGTGCAGCTAGAGCGAGTAACAGTCGAACTGTTTCAAATCTTGCAACCGGAGAAAAGGTCTCCTCAAAGTCTATTCCAAAGACTTGAGTAAATCCCTTAGCGACGAAGTGTGCCTTAGTTCGTCCATCGCTTTTCTTGACAAATACCCATCTTCCTGTGATGGGTTTACAACCTGGAGGAAGATCTGTAAGATCCCAAACTTTGCCTTCTTTCATAGATCGCATCTCCTCATCACAAGCCTTTAACCATTGTGATTATTGGATCTTTGACAGTTTAAATATATCTTTATATTGTCTTGGTACATTGAATACCGGTGCTGCCATAGACATTAGTGCTTTCATAAAGTGAGCACTCATTTCAAGTGCTCCTTGTTCTATTTCTCCTATATCCTGATCTTCTCCTAATCTCAGTAATTGTTGTTCGATTCGTACTGGTGGTAGATTTCCATAAGTATTGTCTTGTAAGATTCTCTGCTGTCTGACTCTTTGTGTTCATCTAGGTGGAACTGCAGGTACAGCAGGTGGAGGGTGTCTACGAGGTCTAGCAGGAGTAGATGGTCCAGGAGGTGTTGGAGGAGGACTTGGTGAGGGTGAACTATCTGGTCGTTGTACCAGATGAGGATCTTGATTGGATAACAGGTCTAATGGTGGATGGAAAGTAGGTCCCATCTCTTGAGGAGAAGATCGTTGAGCGTCCTCTTGATCAGATTCCTCTTGGTCTTGGACATCCATGTCATCATTGTCATCTTCTGGGATTTGTACAAGGTCTGGTTTGTTTTGCTCCTCGGAACATTTTGGGAAGGAGAACTCATTAAAGGTTGCACTGTCTGCAACAACTATCTTTCGATCTAGGGTATCATAGAAACAATAACCCTTAGTGCCCTGAGGATAACCTATAAAGATCATCTCTTTGGCTTTAGGCGACAGCTTATCTTTGTGATCTTCTTTGTGTAAGAAGACATAAGCTCAGCAGCCAAAAACCTTAAAACCAGATACATCTGGTTTCCCTATGCTTGGATCCCAGTGGGATATAGGGGTTGCCCATTTCAATCTTCGCATCGGTTGTCGATTATAGATATGAACAGCAGTTTCCATTGCATCTTGCCAGAAGTGTTTAGGCAAGCATGCATGATGCATCATCGCATTTACTTTATCCAGTAAAGTCTGATTGAATCGTTCTGCACGCCCATTTTGTTGTGGTTTTCTAGCAACAGATAATTGATGTTTTATCCCTCTCACAGTGAGGAATGATTGGAATTCATTTCCTAAGTATTTCCCCCCCGGTCCGAATGCAGAGAGACTAGGGAAGACCCAGTTGACCACTCGGCCATAGCCAGGTAAGCTTTAAAAGCAGTAAAGGCGTCAGATTTCCATTTAAGGAAAGCAATGCATGCATAAGAACTGTAATCATCAATAAAAGTGATGATATATCTGTTCTGATTGCGAGATAAGGTAGGCATCTCCAGAAGATCAGTGTGAACCAGGGATAAAACTGCAAGAGCATGAGTTTGTGATTCCGGGTGAGAGACTTGTGTGTGTTTCCCCAAAGCACATCCATGACAAGGTGGATTGTTAGAAGATACTGTCTGAAGAGGTACTCCTAAGCAGGATTTGTGGGCATTACGTACCACATTATGTGATGCATGTCTGAAACGATAGTGCCATAAGCACATTGAGTCAACTTCCTGCAAAGACATGGTTGACCCAATCACTGGTTTAATCTGAGATGACTGAAACCAGTGAAGGCCCCCTCTTAGTGAAAGGACATGTGCCCGCAACACCTCAAGGCCATGTTTGTTCCGAATAATAGTAGCTTTTTCGGATATCTTAGCACAAAAGCCTAATTTGGTAAGTGCTGGTAATGACATCAGTCGGTGTGGTGAATCTGGTGAATACCAGACATTGAAGCAACTCTAATAACCAGCCCCGGTTAGGAGACAGTCCTCGAGTGTTCAAAAGAGAGGAGAGGGGATGGGACAAGTTTCGAGGGGATAATCCAAGAGAACTTGACTGAAGTTCTCTGGTCGGCT
>JBBPRO010000864.1:0-12115 GCA_038093055.1 Boletus mariae
ATTGCCTCCCTTCGCCTTCATTGCCCTGATCTTGACAAACTGACACTATGTTGGAGCTACTCCCATGTTGGTGAGTTGACAGGTGTAGAATACTCTGTAGGAACTCAGTAAACACTAGAGAACGTACAGTACAGAAAGAGACTCTAAGTAGTCCGCTATTTTGCTTACGTAATAGGTGGCTGTACCACTGTATACCATATAGGAATAATTCCAACACTCCCCCTCAAGCAAGAAGGGTTAGCAAATAAGCTGAAGTGGTTGACAAATAGAAGAAATAACTATAAACTTTTATACCTTCTATAGGTAGTCCAAATTGATGTGTATTGTCCATCAATGTGTCCGTTGAGGTCGCACCTGTGTGTCACTGGTGACGTTACATACATGCGACATGTCACGACGTCACGCCCATGCTAATTTAGGGCGTGCAGCGCAAAAATGGCCACTTCAGCAATTACTTCTGCACTTAGCATTGACTCTGCGGCTGGGAAATAAACCAAGTCACAGGCTCGGACCTGATAATGATTAGATGACAATAGTGTGGGAGATCTCCTTATCTACACTGTCAGCGCAACACGGCAAGCTCACCGCTGCGTCAACACCGCCACACCCGCTACGCTGCTCGTCGCCCTCCACAGCGAGCACAACAACTCCCTCAAATGTCAGTCTTTTCTCACGCAGTTTTTATTATTATAATGTTTTATTTCTCTGGCTACATGCCTATGCTATTGGTTAAGTGTTTAAGTTGCCCAATGATGGGGCTAGCCCTCATCTGCTCAAAAACTTTGCTCGGCGATTGCCATGGCCTTGAGCTTTAAGCTCCGACATGGTTGACGTGGAACCTGACAGGCTGACACCTCTCCTCTCAGCGATTGCCGTTGTTTTGAGTTCAGGCTCCGGCATAGTTTGACATGGAACATGACAGTTCACCACTTCATACTCCGTTGGCGCATACGGAGTTTAAAACTCATGTTGACTTAACACCGTCATCGTTCCCCCCCTCGTCCCCCGTCCCTCTCGTCCCCGTCCCCGTCGTTGGCGGGGACGGTGGTCTCTGTTCTTGTTGTCTGTCTCGTCCCGCTGCTGTCGGCCTTCACCCATCTGGACCTTCTTCTTTGTCTGTCGTCAGTGTCGTCTCTGCCATCACACCCGTTCTCGTTGTCGCGGTCGACCACGCTGCCAGTGCTGGTCCAATTTCGTCAATGTCGCCCCCGCTGTTACTCAAGTGCTGCGTTATACCCAGCCATGTAATTCGGTGAGTGTTCTTGCTGTGGACAAGTGTACTCTACCTATCAAACATCCCTCAGCTCTCTCAATCAACACCTCGGCATGGTATCTCGTCCCCTTTCACCCCGCCTTCAGTGTCGTCTTCATCAGTCGGTTGTGCCGCTCCTGTCCCCATCGTCCCTGCTGCCACAATCGCGCATTATTCAACGGTGTCACATTCCTCTCTGCCGTCCCTGTGAAGGTTCACCTTGGTCCGTGTGCCTAGGTATGTGTTTGTTTAGATCTGTTGTCTCATTAATACCTATAGTCCTCTCAGTATCGCCCAAGCACTATGTAGTATTTGTGACCTCGCAATCACCCCACTATGAATAACAATCCCATGTTTCATGTTTATATAAGTGTCAATGGTGACGCATGAAGTTCGACATCTATCTCGGCAAACATATGTAGTGTACCTAATGTCACTCTGAATCGCTATCAGAGCTCTCGTCATCGAGTATGTCTTTACGAGCATCGGTTCGATAGCGCTTCTGGTATCTGTATACCTGCTCCCCTTGTGCTTGGCATGCCTTGTTGCTAGCCACTCGAGCTGCCAGCTCAGTAGCAGTGAGCTTGACCCAAGTACAGGTGTCTGACTCAAGCGCATTGAGGAGCTTCCCGAGCGCTGCCCTACCACCTACGTTGGCAGGATTCTTGACAGGCCCGTCAAATGGCCAGCCAGTTAGTGCTATAGAATAACATTCCACAATTTTCCGCTCGTAGTTAGTGTAGTTCATCGGAACCTTTTGGGTAACCTTCTTCTCAGTGAGAATGAAGTCTAAACGGATGACTCATCAACATCACGTATACATTAAGTAACTTTGTTGGCTTACCGAGTTCCTCCTGAATATATGTGCAACACTCAGAGACGAGCTTATTCAAAGGCCGTTGGAGGTTGGTCATAGTCGGGACATCTGAAACAGTTTCAGTGCGTGAATGAGTTGCCGTTGAATCTGATAGAACTTACCCATACCACTGACTACCCAAGACTCGAGTCGGAGAGCCAGTCGAGCTGGATCGACATTCAACACGGAACTTGCAAATTTCTCGGCCCTGGCAGAAAAAAAGAACTTTGGTGCTGACAGGTCGTCAACAGAACCGCGCACTGCAATATAAAACCCCTCAATGCCGGTTCGAGCGCACAGGGATGTCCACTAGCACGGTTTTAGACTTTGAGTTAAGCATATTAGAAACGTATCAAAACTTACCTCGTGATCCATGGTTGCAAAGGCAACACTGACAGTATTGCTGACAGCCTTCGGATTTGCGCGTACTTGAGTTACTGACTGTTGCGCACGGGATTCCTGAACGGTGTTGATAAACTTGGTTTGCTCTTCCGGCGAGAGGTGCCTGTAGGTCTCTAGCAGCATGTCCTTGTTGTCGGCGACATAGTTTGTCAGTTTCACGCGCTCGCCCGGCGCACGACCTGAAATCACAGTCACGGTGATCGACCATCAGGAATAAAATAGGATAATACAGTAGGAAAAAAAAACCTGAGTTGACCTGCTCAAGCTCGGCCTTGAGGAACGCATTCCAGCCATTCACGCGACGAGTGGGATGCTTAAGCAAACTCTTCAGCATGAAGAGCTGTGTCTGTGCCCACTTCACTGAGCTGGAAGCAGTGGGTAAATGCCAAATTTAATAGAAGTAAAATGAGCGCCTTACCATCCATGTTTGTTGGCAATCTCAATGGCCACCTGAGCATATTCTTGCTTGGCTGCCGCAATGTCCAGTGCCAACGCTTCGCACTTCTCTCGTCAGCACTCTTTCTCGACGGCCATCAGCGCGGGTCTGGAGCGTTTAGCGGGCACTGTACTTTGCATCCCACAGACTCTGGCATCAGACAGCGGGCAAGCAAACCTCTTATATTCCAGTCGAAAGCCTCTGCCGGTTACAAAGGAAAGGGTCGAAAAGTGCTAAACGAGATGTCAGAAGAGAGGGGGACATGTAGTACATGCAATGTCAGTCTAGTTAAAAAACAAACTCACTTCATTATGAAGTCAGCCAATAATTCAAACTTGTCAAAAATAAAACATACCCGCCGCACCAATCACTGGCAGTCAACCAAATGTTGCGCAGATCTCATTACTTGGATAACCATTCTGATCCGATCCTCATTGACACCACATGTCACGAGAATGGCACTCCACCTGTCATATTCATAACACTGTTTGATACAGCACCAAATGAGGTCAACCGTCAAGGTAGGGACTTGCTCTTTGCCGATTGTGGAGAGAATGGCCTTTGTAACATGGCGGTAAATCTTTGAGACATTGTGCGAGTAAGTGCTGGACGTTGGCGCGGACACGGACTCAGGCTCCGACGCGGCGGGTGTGGATGTCGCCGTGGATGCGGACGCACCGGACGTGGCACTCAAAGGGTGGAAGTTCCATAAATTTACACCCTTCTTGACAGGCGTTGTCATCCGAGTCATAGATGGCACTGCAGCCAGCTGCTTGTCAGCTGTCATATCCATTGTTGGCGAGGCGAGTACCGAGCGAGAGCTTGCTGACAGATTCTTGTTCGCCGGAATGAATTCCCGGGCTGGCAGTGCACGAGGAGTGGTAGTCCCAGTCACGGTGTTTGCCAGAATAAATTCCCGGGCTGGCGGTGCATGAGGAGCGGTAGCTCCAGTTTCCTGGACTGGGGAGGCGAGCACTTCAGAGCAGGAGCTTGCCTTGGATGTGCTCTTCTTTGCCACAACATATTCCCGAGCCGGTGGTACACAGGGAACAGTTGTGTAAACTGTCCGACTCGGAGTCTGGGTTGGGGAGGTGAGTGTGGAGCAGGAGCCTGCACGCCGGCCCCGTTCCTTTGTGATTCCCTCTGGCAGCAAAGGGAACGACAGAGAGTCGATAGAAGGGGAAGGGGAGGCATGGACCATACTCTTGAAGCAGCCTGAGATGCTCAATGCCGCAGATACGTCTGTGGTGCCAGACTCGGAGTCGGCCAGCGGGTAGTATGACTCGGAGCTGAGAAAACTTGATGCATCAACAAAGTCTGAGAGGTCCGTCGAGGGGCACATTGTGAGGATTGATGTATCCACGAATGAGAAATCATCATCCAGGTCGACTTTCAGAGAGCCTTTGAGCGGGGTCGAGGTTTTCTTCATGGGATTGGGAAAGAGAAACGGCAGGTCGTTGGATGCAGGAGAATGGTCACGCGAATCCTTGGCATCGAGATCTTTTGATTCATCAGATCAAGAGACCGAATGCAAAGAAGAAGAAAAGACGTACTTTTGGGTGTCATCTGAGTCGGCGTCAGTATCTCCACGGTGTCCCAACTGAATGCATGCTGGCGGTATGCGATGAGAAACTCCTCCTGGAATATATTGGATATCTTTTCTACGGACGCTTGTTCACTTCCAGGTGCAAGCGGTACCAAAGAAAGAATGGCAGATCTGATTGTAGGCAACACGCAATGCATCTGGTCCATTTTCACATAGTCAAACGAAGCGACAAGTTTGATCTCAATGCATCCCCTCTGTAAGCCAAGTCAATGTAAATATATCTCTGAAGGCTGAGTACTCACGTTCTGTTCCTCCGGCAAGCAAAGATAATCGAGGTGATGTTTTTGAGAGTCGTGGAAGTCGACAACGGATTCCGAGTCGTTGGGGCCCAACTTAAGGGACATGTTGGAGTGTCTGTCAGAGAGGGTGTCAAATGAAGCGAGTCTGACAGCTGGGCAGGACTTATGGCATAAACGGTTACATACCGATATCATTCCCCAGTGCGCACACTGATTCAACGTGGATCCGCACACCAAAGTCTCTGTTCTTGGTTGTTAGAATGGTATCCATGCATACTAGTTAGCAATTGAGTAAACCAACTTGAATCAATAACTCGGAAAAGCCATCTTCAACTTGTCGCACTGGCCCCAAGCGATCACACTGATACAAAAGAGTGATTCAAATACTCACACTTTTGGGTTTTTACGACTCATGCTCCAATTGAGCAAATATTCCTCCATCAAACCATGGAGGCTGAATGTGAGTCTTTAAGGACAGTCAAAGAAGCTTTTGTGCATGCTTCTTGTATACCTCATGCATTGAACCACGAATCACTTATTTGCACGTCCATACAACGATACGAGAAGTAGCTGCTACAAGCATCTGGCAATCAATCACTTTCATAAGGCAAAGAGCATCATCATTGAACGTATCCGTGTCCATACAACGTAGATAGTAGCTACTATGACATCCAATCAAGCACTTCTGTAAGGCGAATGGCATCATCATTCAACGCATCCTCCTCCTCCTCTTCAATCTCGTCTTCAATCTTGATTTCCTGCGCGGTAGCGCTACTCACAGTGGAGGATCGAGACCCAGTGAAACCCTTCAAGATATAAATCTTCTCCAGTCATCACCGATGCACATTATTTATGCGGTGACGTTCACGGTGCATTTGATCCATTTTGGCAGCAAGATAGGGAAAACCGTCCAACCTTAGCTTCTTGGCTGTTGCTTGAATTTTCTGATCGTCATAGTCTATCCATGCCGCCAATCAACGGACCTCAATGTTCAACCGTTTGATCTCTTCATATGAGCGACGAATCTTGAAGTACTTCATCAACATTTCTTGATTAGCTGGTACTGTCCATGGCTTCGAGAGAATCTCGGTGTGAGACATTTTCAAGAGTGTAAAATCTCCGAGTGTGGCATAGCCAATCACCTCATTGTAGTCAAGGATATGATGAGGAGGGGTTTGAGGAGGGGCAAGTTTATTGTACCGTTCCAGAGCCGAGCGGATGGCACCAGAGCGCTTCAACAACGATTTAGAGATGTGTTTTCTCATCTTATAGCCTGCTTCAATTGTTAATAAACGAATCCAATTTCAGATATAAAAACCAACCGGTAGAAGCCAGATTGGCCTTAGCTAATTCGAAAAGTCTCTGAACGATCACTCCTTCCAGCTCCTCTACCACGTGAATGAAAGCACGATGCTTGACATACTGAATCGAGGCGACGTAGTCAGGGTGATCAGGTGTCCAACGTTGTGCAATGTTATTGACTCTCTCGAAATGCTCGACGGCGTTAAGCTGCAACTGATACCTGCGGAGGGCAGACTGGTACTCCGCAGTAACAGCATTGGTACATTGGCGGACGGCATCCTTCAGACCAGACACAGATGAAAATTGCGCTGGTGTGTACATGAGAAAAGGTACTTCCGTCACGCTGGCATAAGTTGCCCTGGAATTGGGAATATAAATATATTATGGAGATAAGGAGAATGTTGCCCACTGACTCGGCAAACTGTAACTTCTGGAGGAGCTCGACGTAGTCAACCGCCCGTGTAGCTCGAGTTTGCTCACTGGTGCAATCGCGCAAATATTGCTTCTCTTCATCAAGCCATCTCTCAAAGTCAACATCCGTAAATCCCGTAGCAGTTTTAAAGGCAGAAAGCTGTGACGAGTATTGATCTATGCTCGTGAGAGCTTGGCGATAGTTGTCGAACAAGAATTTGCCTTGAGCCAACTTAGGTAAACATGAGACATGTAAAGAAGTTGCAGACTTACTAAGCTCGAGATACTTGTTGCGATCCCATTGGTCAAAGTGGAGGTCGAGAAATTGCTTCCAGTGGTAATATGAGGCATGCCGAATCACACGGCAGTGCTGTTGGAGCTGGAGAATACACGCTCATAGGTTTCGAGATCCTCATTACTGAAACCTGGAAGGTAGAGAGGGTGATTGTCTAGCTGGCACATACGGTTGTGAGCAAATCCGTGGAATGCATTAACAACAATTTTGAGGTTTGCTTTTTTGGCCCCTTGGCCAAGTGAACTCGAAGCGATGGTGTTACGAACGGTACTCTCATCTTATCTTATCTTCATTTCATCTTATCTTTTGACCTTATCTTTCATTAGTAACTCATGATGACTCACCTCTAAGTCACATCGAGTCACTATGACGTGTGCATAGCCATGAGGCATGACACAATCAGTTGAGTCATTCACCGTCACAGCCTTCTATTCATCTCCGTGCTGTGCCGGGTAACTATTCTTCCTATCATGATAACGGACCTTATCCATACCCTCGACCCTTGTCTCCTCGGAGTCCGTCCTATCGGATCTCAAGAAGTGCATAGCCTTGCACGGCCTTCTAGGCACTGATGCTGCGGTTACTGCGGATACCGGTGCAAACCTGTGTCACACAGTCATGATGACTCGTCCCTAGTCATAGTGACTCGTCAGGGTATAGGGTTACTATATTTACGATACGATCGGACAGATCTAGTGTAAACAGATGTATATATCTGAGTAGTATATAAAGGCCCAAGAGCCGACCAGAGAACTCCAGTCAAGTTCTCTTGGATTATCCCCTCGAAACTTGTCCCATCCCCTCTCCTCTCTTTTGAACACTCGAGGACTGTCTCCTAACCGGGGCTGGTTATTAGAGTTGCTTCAGATGGTACCTTTTGGAACGCAACCAAATTGTGTCATGACCAATCTTGATGAGTCAGAAACTCAAAGTGACATTACCTTTTGAAACACAACCAATGTCGTGACCGACACCTTGATCTCGACCGCAGATCTCGAGAATTTGACTAATGGCAGAGAGCGCATACTTGGCACTACAATGGCGTTAGCGATGGAAGCACTTGATTGTACATAGCCGAACAAACAGTTCACTGCTTCGTTTCATTTCAGCAATACACTCCACAAATACGTGTCGACATGCCAATAAAAAAATCCCTGTCTGTTCGAAAACTTTGATTTTCCCCTCACCAGCGGGATTGGCAGCACTCCAATGCTCTGTGCAGCTGCTTCGTGACTTAGATTTGACTTCATCCTTGAAACGCTCCACCTCGTGCTCAGGGACAAAGTAGTCGCTTGTGAAGAGACGAGGGTCAGTGCGACCAGACCCCTCGAACCGCTTCGCTGATTGGTTATCATCCATGCTGTGTAGACAAGCCGGTCTCAATACCGGTTCATTGGGCTGCTGCTTAATATTTAAGTAATCGGTGACGAAAACCTGTCATGCACTTACGGCAAACGCACAGCAAGGACATGCACCTTGCATCTTCCAACGGCGACCTTCACATCCAAGGTGCTCATTCAATGAATGACTGATGCGACGGCGTATGTCAAGGTAAATGTCGAATGCCACGGCAAATTGAATGTGCAGATGTTGCACATAAGTTATCTGAGTAGGTATTACGATAATGTCATAATATAATAACGAGCGACCTACATTATTCAGGGCACACAAGGTTTTCACCATCGCTTGTGTGCTAAATGATGACTGACGCCGACGCAGTTGATGATACAATTCCAGACATTCAATGGTGACAGCTGTAGTCGGTTGCATTGGTGAACAGCCAATGACACCGGCTCGGATAAGTGAAACATTTGCTTGTTCCTCGTGTCGTTGATGGATGGACATGTGCAGAGTATATGCTATGATACATTAACCACAAAGTATGATTGGTTGAGAAAGTGATGTACCGAAGATCCTGATAACATCGACGTGGAAAATATGACCAGGCTCAGCGCCATCATGGACATCAACAGCTGCGTTACTGTGTTTCCACTCGAGATATTGGTCAACTAGGCAGGGCATCTGATGCTGCCACGCCACATGTGCTTGCTCATTACGTTGCAAACGAGTACGGGCATCAACCCGACGGTTGAGGATACGTTGACTGGGAAAAACACGTTAGTGCATGGTGGGCGCTGTGATCGCTCGTGCATACCTTTAAGCAGCAGTAACAAAATACTTAGAAAACATGCATGTCAAGCTAGACGATTTGACATCTTCTTCTTCTACATCTTCATCCAAATCATCATAAGTGTCCTGTTCTCCGTCGTCGGGGAACAAAACATCATCCATGAAGTCTGGCATAGTTGCTTCGACAATACATTCCTGAAGGTGACGAGCAGCTAAACAAATAGTGAGCTCCAGCCCGCATCCACGACAATGAATCATACCCAAGGATCTTTCAGCCTGTTTTTGTTCCTCGAGCACACGGCGGTGGTGAATACTACTGAGGGATGATGTAGACTTCTCAGTGGAAAGGCCATCACGGCAAAATACACCCTTGACATGACGGGAGGTTGACAGGTTTTTTCACCACTTCATGGTGCTAGTGTGGGTGACGTATGTGGTAAGGAATTAAAAATGTAGCGATATTTAAACAAACACGGACCTGTGTGCATGGACCAAGGTGAATCTTGATAGGGACGACGGAGACGAATGCGATACCACTGAATCACGCGGTTGGTGGGAGCATAGACGACGGTGTTGGATAAGGGCAGCCAACAGCTGCTGCAATGGGGATAACAGGATGACGAGAACGGGTGTGGCGGCAGAGATGACACTGACAACAGACAAAGACGATGGTCCGGGTGGGTGAAGGCCGACAGCAGCGGGGCGAGACAGACAACAAGAACAGAGACCACCGTCCCTGCCAACGACGGGGACGACGGGAATGGGGACGAGAGGGACGGGGGACGAGGGGGGGAACAACAATGACGGTGTTAAGTCAACATGAGTTTTAAACTCCGTATGCGCCAACGGAGTATGAAGTGGTGAACTGTCATGTTCCATGTCAAACCATGCCGGAGCCTGAACTCAAAACAACGGCAATTGCCGAGAGCAAAGGTTTTGAAGTGTGGTTCCATGTCAGAACTTAAACTCAAAGCCACGACAAATGCCGAGCAAAGTTTTTGGTTCCACGTCAACCATGCTGGAGCCTGAACTCAAAACAACGGCAATTGCCAAGAGGAACGGTGTCAGCCTGTCAGGTTCCACGTCAACCATGTCGGAGCTTAAAGCTCAAGGCCACGGCAATCGTCGAGCAAAGTTTTTGAGCGGATGAGAGCTAGCCCCATCATTGGGCAACTTAAACGCTTAACCAATAGCATAGGCACATAGCCAGAGAAATAAAACATTATAATAATAAAAACTGCATGAGAAAAGACTGACATTTGAGGGAGTTGTCATGCTTGCTGTGGAGGGTGACGAGCAGCATAGCGGGTGTGGCGGTGTTGACACGGCGGCGAGCTTGCCATGTCGCGCTGACGCGCTGACAGTGTAGATAAGGAGATCTCCCATGCTATCGTCATCTAATCGTTATCAGGTCTGAGCCTGTGACTTGGTTTATTTCCCAGCCGCAGAGTCAATGCTGAGTGCAGAAGTAATTGCCGAAGTGGCCATTTTTGCGCTGCACGCCCTAAATTAGCATGGGCGTGACGTCGTGACGTGTCGCATGTATGTAATGTCACCGGTGACACACAGGTGTGAGGTCGCGTTGTGCAGCACTGGCGTGATTGCCCGATTTGGTAAGTCGCAGCTCAGCTAAATGGTTGCTGTCCACTGATGTGCGCACTCGTTGTCCTTGGTCTGTGCACCATTGCGCAGTGTAGATGGTGGGTCTGGGACATTACCCAGCCTCTCTGGTGAGTATCTGACATGCCCGATTCACCTGATTTGGCCTCGGCGTGGCCATCCGCCTTGGTAAGTCCATATTTGCATGTGCGCGTGACTGACTTTCGTAGGTTGCGATCGGAGCTTTCATCGTCGCTGTGGTAGCCTCAAATAATCGGGAGGCGACTTGGGGTAATTGTGGAGTGGCTTGGGTGGCCTAGGTACGTCCATCATTGTGCGCTTGCAATGTCTGTACTGATTCGCGTTTTCGTCAGCTAGCGGTTGCGTGTCGAGCCGTTTCGACTCGTAGCGTGCGCCGCTCGTTGCGCCTTCCATCCGGCACCATCTCTCATCGTATCCGATGCCATCGCCAACGTTTGCGTGGCTTGAATCGACCTCAATGCGTCCGACTTCGACTTGGTCGCCCATTCGCCCTTCTGCACCCAGTTTTCGACTTTGTGTGATCGTTTTGACCTGGCGCTCGTTTTCCTCGTTGCTAGGGCATTCCTGGACGTATCCAGCGGCGTCTCCATTGGTCTCGCGCTCTGGGTCGCACTTAACGGCTCTGGGTGCGACTTTGGAGTCGCCCATTCTCCCTCCTGGCCCTTGATCTCGACTCCATGTGTTCGGATCGACGTCACCGTCGTTGCAGTCGCCTCCTGGGCATTCTACAGTGTTGTGGACGACGTTTGGTGCGGTCATTTCGCTGCTCGGGCTGCTTGGGTTGACTGGGGCCGGTTCTGGTGAGTTTTCCTCCTCCAGTCCTTCTGACTGTTCCCTGGTGTGTGTTGGCGCCTTGCGCAGCTTCTTCGACGTGTCCAATACAGCCTCGACACTCCACGACACTCCCAACGCGTCTGCTAGTAGGCTATCTGTCGCGGGTTGCTCACTTTGGAGTCTGTTTGGTGTGTATGCCTTGAGCTTTCGTTCTGGTCGTACGCTGACATGTTTTGATGTGTTCTGTAGGTCGTTTGGGCTGTCTCGAGGTTCGTCGACGCCATCCACAGCTCCCGACGCTGCCATTTCAACACTGGAGCGCGCGGTTTCAAGACTCGCAAGTCCGCTCCACTCCCCCTCGTGCTCAGCGTGCGTGTCGTCATTTCGACGTTCAAGGGATCTATCGGGTGGTTTGGGTGGCATTTGCAGGTGTGGGGGTGCGTCAGGTACGTCGTTGTTGTCGTCTGAGGTGCACTGATGGATTTCGTTAGCGTTCGTCGATGACGGCTCACGCTTGAGAGCGCTCCACCTCGCCGACTTGCTCGATGCGCTATGCGCCTCCTGGGCATGCTCCCCCTCAAGCCTAAGGCCTGGGGGTTCTTCCTCAATGCTCTCGATGCCCTCGCTGTTGCCCACACCCATTCCATCAGGGAAAACCTCCCCTGGATAATTCTTAGGAATACTAGATATTTTCATAAAATAGTGATAATATTCATTATTATCTCATATTTCCCAGAATGTTTAAGTTTTTTATAAGTGGTGATGTATATT
>JBBPRO010000865.1:0-12099 GCA_038093055.1 Boletus mariae
GAATACTTGCGTAGGTACGCTGCGCATGTGTGAAGCCGATATCGCACCAACATGTCTAGCAAGATTGGCTGAGAAGTTTGTTCAACGAATTGTCCATAACCCACTCACCAACGTAGGCCTCGACGAATTGAATCGTCCGACCAAGTTCCACCTTGAGTTCCTCGGGAGCCACCAGCGCGAGCATTGCGCACATCTGGACATCACCCTAACCAACATTTCCCCCTCAACAAGACGTTCTCAATGAAACGAACCGGATAACAAACCTGGTCTGAATACTCCTCCAGAGCCTCTCGTAGCGCGCGCCAACCCATCTCCCGTAACTGATCTTCCTCGTCCACAACTTCAACCTTTCGTCGATGGCTCATCTCCGCCCAACTCACAGGCTCCTTCCTGGACTTGACCGGGTCTTCCGGTGCCACATCCTGTTCCCGAATCGACGCAGCAATGACCGTCTCGACACTACTCGGACTCCCCATCGGCACCACTATATGAGAAAGCTTTGGCGAACCTATCGGCGGCACACTCCGTGGGGGCGACACCACCGTCGAGCTCCGACTTCGGCTCTTCAGCCGCCTCGCATTTGCGACCGAATTCTTCCGCGACCTCGACCGCGTCATCGACCGTGACTTGGCCATCGCGCGATGTCGCTCTTCGCCCTCTGAGTTGTCGCTCTGCTCACCATCTGTGTCCGTCGACAACGGAGACGGACTCGCATCGTCCTCTTCGGCGTGGCGCGCACGCACGCTCGACGCCGATCGCAGCCCCCGGGCGGGCCGCTCCTCCTCCTCTTCCTCCTCGGTCCACTGCTGCTGCCCCGCGAGCCGCGACAGCGGACTCGGATGCGCAGGGCCCCGTCCGACGCTCAGGCTCCGCAGCTTGCCCAGCTTGCGCGCCAGCTCGATGTGCTCCTCCACATGGCTCTCCACGCTCTCCGCGTCCGACGAGTCCGAGTCGTCGAGCGCGCCCTCGCCGACGTGCCGCAGGCTCCGGTCGCTCACGCTCGCTGTCGGGCTTTCGCTCTGGCTCGCGACGCGGTTGTAGACGGGGGGACGGAGGGCGTGCACGGGCGATGTTGTGGAGACGAGTATGGAGGGCCGGTGCTGCACAACCGTCGTCGGCGTCATCGTCGTCGAGGGTGGAAGAGCCTGCGTCGGGGGGAGGGACAGGGCGAGGTGACGGGGCGAGGTCGACGCCGAGGACACCGGCGTCAGATTACGCGAGTTGGGTGGCGGCTTGGTGGGTTGGGGTGGCTGCGCTTCTGTGCGGTGGCGTACGTGTTTGCGGTCTTCGTTGGATGCCGATACAACAGAGCCAGCACCATTGACCGATGCGGAGCGTGGCGATTGTGCGCGAGAATGATGAATACTTGCACGCGATTGAGATGGGGAGTGGTGTGGTGTTGAGGGGGACTGGGCGACTGCATCGGCGGACAGGGCACGGTAAGAAGCCCGTTTGGAGATTGGACTGTGCACATTTGTGCCTTCACTTTGGGGGAGTGCACCCGGTGCTGTGGCCGCGTGAACGAGCGGATACGGCGCGCTGGGTGATGGTAAAGAAGCAGTAACAGACCCTGGAATAATGTCTGTTAATAGTGATCCCAGTAAGATCCACGCCTGAGCAGCGTGTATGTTCCCTGCTTGTATCGCAACCTAACAGGATATAAATTCCCGCGTACTTGCCCATCTGAGAGACATATACTCACCTCCGCGTTCAAAGCACAGACTTCTTTCTTCTTTGTTGGCTTTTCGGGCACAACATAACCCTTGGCAAGTCTCGCGAATACATCCGGCCCAGAGTTTTCGGATGAGGGAACGCGAACATACATTCCCATGTTCTGTAGGCCAGGAACACGGCTACTGTCTCCCAACGCCTTCAATTTCAATTTTCGGTCAGCAAGTAACAAGCGACGATCTGGATGTCTGTCAAAGAAGATCCATGAGTAGCGCACGGAAAGAGAATGTGGCATACCTACACATCGTCATAAGGTACCTCCCATTTTCCTCTTTTATCAGCAACAAACGCCAGTGCTCCTTCTCCACAATCGACAGCATTCCAAGATAGTGCAACCCTTGGTACTGCATCAATAGGTCGATGCGAATGTCTCAGGTCGACCTGTGCAAACGTCCCAGAGGCATGCTGAACCAAAAGTGCATGGGAATCGCGGAACAGGGCATCTACAACAACATTTGAGGATAGATTCGATACGAATACATGAGCGCATACCGGTCACGACACCATCGGAAACGCTCGTGTCGACGGTCCACTTGGCAATCCACCCGCGACGTACGTCCCAAATCTCGACGGTCTCGCCCGCCAAGCAAGCCTTGCTTTCTCCATCTTTCGATTCGGGTACTGGGGAGGCCGCAGAAAGCAAGCTGGGCGTGGCGTTCTGCATCCGAGGGCTCGCCAAGAGCTCTGCACCGCTCCCACCACTGAACTCAGCGTTTGAAACCAACGTCACCTCACAGGGATATTCAGGTCGCCAAAGCACGCGTCTGACTGGATATGAGGGATGCAGCACATACGTCGGTTTGTTCACGATATGCGACGAGGTGCTTGACCCAGGGAGATCCCACACCTTTAGCGCAGTCGTACGGGATCTCGGTAGAACACAAAAGCGACATACCTTGACTGTGTGATCGAGGCCGCCACTGACGATCCAACTCCGCTCCATTTGTGTGGGGAGGTTGTCGGCGCCTTTGCTCGTGACCCAGGTATTGCACCAGTCCAAGGCTAGGATGGGCCCCGTATGTGCCACGGGCAAGCGGTCCAGCTGACCACGTTGGCCCATTTGCAAATCCCAACGGTATATGGAACCGTTGTCAAGACCGACGACAGCTTGCAAAGGGTGGGAAAGGGTGGGCGAAAAGACAAGGGACCGAACAGATGTGGGGTGGTGAATCTTCATCACTGAACGTGACATGTCCCGCAAATCCTGCACATCGTCGGCACAGCACAAAGACAAGGGAGAGGGACGCGTACCCAGATGCGCATGTCACCGTCCGCAGAGCCCGTGATGCAATAGTACGGGAAGATTGTCGAGCAGCAGAGCTGGTGGATGGAGCGAATATGGTTCTTTGTCTTTCTTTCTAGAGGCACGTTAGTCTTGAACGCAGACGATCGATGACACCTACCGTACTTGGTACTGCCAGCCTTTTCCAAATCCCACATGATGAGATCGCCGTTCCTAGCGCTCGTCAATATCTTGTTGTTATAAGCTGCTGGTGATCTCAGTCTTCTGACGGAGTCGGGTCGCAGAGGAACACGAACTACCGCTACAC
This sequence comes from Boletus mariae, assembly GCA_038093055.1. NCBI lineage: Eukaryota > Fungi > Basidiomycota > Agaricomycetes > Boletales > Boletaceae > Boletus > Boletus mariae. The sequence continues at coordinate 3,282 of JBBPRO010000865.1, forward strand.
CACGCAACGTCGGTGCTTGTGCTCTCGATCTTGAGCCCGCTTCCATCCCAGAGGTTCTTGGAAGTGTCGATGCGATGCCCGCCGCGCCCAACAGCCGACTTTTGCTCTGTGGTGGATGTGTCTTCTGGATCCGAGAAGCGCAGGACGCGCAAGGCTGTTTCGACACCATCGTCAGGCAACACCGGATGAACAATGAGCGACTAGACGAACATTCCCTTCCTGCGACAACACACCTCATGCTGTCGTCGCTTTTGGCCAGTGTACCGCCTGCGCTGGTGGTCGCACGAAGTAGGCGCACATTCCGACTGGGTCCCTGATATCCATGAAAGCGCGAATCCGAGAAGAGATCACCCGAAAAAGATTGAAACGACGGGGGCGCTGAAGTGAACGTCGAGGAGCGTCTCGGGATCGTCGCCTGCATGTGTCGCAGTCGTCGGCCAAGCTGCTTAGCGCTCGTTCGGCATACCAGATTTGGAGAACCCCTCTCGATGGACACGAAACACTGGTAGAATTATGAATCAATATAAAACAAAATTCCGGTACTCCATTCTACAGGTCTGATCATGAATACGTCTACGAATATAGATGCGTCGAGCGGGCACAAGTACAGGGATGTGGGGTATCACTGGTCTCAGCTTGCCTTGGTGTGATGAGCATGGACAAGTTTCAAGCATGGAACGCAAAGCGCTAGCAAATTTTGTACGAATGAGAAACGTCCCGGGGACACCGACAGACTTGTCTTCAATCACGTCATAGGACTGGATGTCTTCAGTGTCTTGATGACCGACGGACTGCCCTTTCCCATAGCTCGAGACGAGCAGCGAGGGCAACAACATTTTCCTCCGAAAAAACCGGTAGTAATGTACGAGGACCAGATGGGGCCGATGTTCGTCGCCAGACCAGCTCGTCTACTGAGCCAAGGAACTTGACTGCGCGAGCAATGGAAGCCATATCATGTTGTCGGGCCAAACGTAGAGGTGCTAAGCTCTGTTGCGGGGACGTGGATCCAGCAGGCGTCGAATGGCTGGCCATCGCAGTTATAACACTCGGCGAGAGATTCAATGACCAAGCAAGCGCCTAGTGACGAATACTGCTTAGTTTCCAATTTACAAGAGTTAAAATCACTCACACTTAATGCTCTCTTTGCCTCATTCTCAGAGAAATCGGCGATCTCAGTGGGTGCATGGGAAGGTAGAGGGGACACATGTACGGTACTGGGTTGTGCCTGGGAACCCGTATCTCGTGTTTCGAAACGTCCATCACTGTTTTCAGGGGTGACCTTGTCAGTGTTCATCCGATCTGGTATCTCGGCTCCAGAGCGCGTGGATACCAAAGCATGCAGTTCATCGTATTGTTGCCGAAGAGACTTGACTTCCTCTTGGGCACCTGTAAGCGCCGTGTTCAGTTCGTCAAAGGAAAGGGGCTGGGGCAATAACGTGAGTGACGCGTCCTCCTGTGAACCGCTGTCAGTCAATCGTTCCAAAAGCGACAACAACGACTCACTACTCCGGTTCCCATCACGTTCCCATGGATCAGCGTCCAGGGTTGATTTCCAAATGTTGAGCTACGCCTATGACCAGCAGTCGTGTGTTCGACTGGCTTTGGAGACATGGAGTGCAAACGTGAAGGGGCAGTTGAGGGCGTGCTCCTTTGTGAGTGGAGCTCGTCGTCGCTGTCACTCTCATCATTAGGCAGAGTTGGAACCAGGCTCTGCGCCCGCTTTCTTTCTTCCCTCTGAGGTTTCTGGGCGTGCTGGGATGCAAACATGAGACGAATCTTATCATAATCCAGTTTTCCAGACGGATCCCTCAAAGACATGTTTGCTTGGGGTCGAGTGTGGTTCTCTGGGAGGTTTTCGTCAATGTCATCGGAAGTGAGGAGATCTATGAGGGCTTCGAAAGCATCATTTGAGACTGGGCTTTGGGTTCGAGATGGTGTAGGGATCAAGTCCGACATAACGACAGTTAGTGAACAGTTTGATGGTGCGACTTGCATTTGCCGTAAGTTGAATGGAGTCAAACTAAATTTTATGTAACCAACTTTGTAGCTTGTGACGAGAAAGCAGTGTAATTGCACAGTAATATATCCTAGACTTGACGGTATGTCGATCGATTGATACATCATGATAACCATGCTGAACCATCGACCATTGCGCCAGCGAGCTCGCCTAGACATATCGCATGGTCGGATCGCGACCTACTATTGGTTCAACGCGACCACACGACCAGTTCTGTATCCTCAGGCCACGACCGATCAGCTCAAACATGACCGTCTACATGCCTCATGTGAGATGGGGCTAGTTTGATCCCATTTTCGCCGTTCCAAAACCCAAAAATGGTTTATCCTTGAAGATCGTCTCGCACTTCGGCGAACAGCCGATGTGGAGCGTCAAACGTTTTGGTCTCTTACGGTTTCACGTTCATGTGCTGGCCAAACTATTCTTCTTGTCCCTGACTCACGCCACCTACTCAGACGGGGTTTCGCAGTAGTAGTGTGTTTTGGGACAAGGTTTGACAAGGAGTTAACGAGAAGTGTTCTCAAGATCGATGGGCCGCTAATGGATATCAGGTTTGCCGTGTCCTGTTTAAAAATTGGACCAAACTCGTTGGAACCCGACTTCTTCCTTTCGCGCCTTTGCCCGTCTTACATCGTCTGGAGTCTCTCGAGCGTTCGCTTGGGTTCCTTGCAAGTGCACGTCTTGAAATATGGGATTCCATGACATCACTGAAGACGGGGCCGAGCTTCTAGGGGCTCTACTGGAAGCAATTCTGTATGGTAGGGCCTTCGCCAAGCGTCGACCGTAAGGCAAACGTACTGATGATTGTTGCACAAGGTTTCTCGTTGTTGATGTTTGTAGGAACAATATGGATGCTGGTATCTAAACGAGCCACTGTTCGAGTAAACCGCAAGGTGTTTGCGGTGGCTTGCGCGCTGTTGTTCTTTAGTACAGTGGTGCGTATGTCCTCAAATTTTCTAGATGAGTATTGGATGTATTTCATGGGGGGTACACAGCATCTCGTGATCGATATAACGAGGGTCGCGCAAGGTTTTGTATTGTACCGAGACACCTACCCAAAGGGACCTATTGAGTATTTTTCGAGCTTGTCGCAATGGACGTTCGTGTGGAAAAACTACGTATACGCGGCACAGACGCTCATAGGGGATGGTGTTGTTGTAGGTTCTCCTGGCGACAGATGGGTACCATCCACTAACTCTACCACAGATCTACCGCTGTTATGTGGTATGGAAATCTAAACTGCTCATGATTCTGCCTGTACTACTTTGGTGTTCTGTTGCCGGTATGTGTGCCGTGCGTTTCCGGAGTGGCTGGAATCATTAATGTCAGATCTCCGAAGTAACCGGATTTGTGTGTCCGTCTCTGTTGTCGCGAGAAACGGGACACGCAATTCATAACGGGTCTCTTTGGAAGTGGATCATATCATTTTACGCATCGACATTGACAACTAACCTATTCACGACCTGTACGTGCTGGACGTTGAAGGATTGTTTCTGATCTTCTTCACCTTTTTCCCGCAGCTCTGTTGGTTTATCGTATCTGGTCTGTCGACAGGAAGGCCAGCAGACTCCATGGCCCCCAACAGTCCCAATTACGGCCAATGTTACAGGTCATTCTGGATGCTGGCATGATTTACTCGTTCACCCTCGTTGTGGCATTAATTTGCTTTGTAACCCGGACCAGGGGTCAATTCGTGGTTTTAAACATGGTCAGCCGTTACGCATCATGGCCCATTATCCCATTGACATATCGTTGTTGATCGCCAGATTACCCCCATCATCTCCATCACATTCTACATGGTCATCATCCGCGGTGGGATGGTTAATCTCACGAACCAGCCAAGACCACCCGGCTGGCCATTCTCCGGCAGCTGTAGTACCACTATTCAAAGTGGCGGAATGCAAGTCCACGCCACCACATTGACCGAGTTCAAGGTCGACTGTCATCAAAGCTTGCCAATGTCTACGATGACTGTTGAGAACAGTCGGGATAGTAGTGTGCTCGAGCACGTCGGATATATGGTATGACTTTGTATACCGAAATCCAAAACGGTACTCCTTTTCTTCATCCTGGAGGTATGACGCAGGTGGTGGTTATTCATTATTTCTTGTTAGACTACGGTCGTCCGATGTACTTAATACAAATCTACCCGGACGGCGGGAACAGGGTTTCTGCCGGCGATGCGCAGCGCCGCTCACTGCCTCAGACCTTAAGACTACATTTAAAGATTGTCCATTACGTTGTGAAACACTGATGACCATTCGATTGCTCAACATACTACTACCAGAGGCGGGCATGTCTGGCTATGGTGTCGCAAGCCTTCTTGCCGCAATGGTCGCCGCCGCCATTGTCAAGTTGTCTTGGCCTTCCACGGTAAGCGTCGTCCGCGCAAAGTCCGTAGCGCTTACGCTGCGTCGCTGCTCAATCCTGATTCACTCCACAGCTGGATGCGATACCTACAGTGGGGTCAAAGAACTGGCTTGGCTCATGGTGGGCCGGTTTCAAGTTTCTGAGCAATGGGATCGACCTTTTGCAGGAAGGGTACGAAAAGGCAAGTTTGTTGCTACCCATTTCGCAGTGCACGCTCATTCACCGCGTTTTAGTACAATAGAGCTCCGTTCAAGATTGCGGCATTCCACAGCTGGATCGTCGTTCTAAGTAGTCATGAGCATATCGAAGAGTTGCGGAGTGCTCCCGATGATACAGTATCTTTCGTGGAAGCTGTCGGTGATGCAAGTCCCTATCCTTTTCCAGCGAATTAATTTGTATTGAATGTTACCATTGAATAGCAACTTCAGGTCAAGTACACAATGGGTCCTGGAGTTCATCATGATCCCTATCATATTCCGATCGTGCGAACACAACTGAATCGAAATATCAGCACATCCTACTCAGAAATCAAGAATGAAATTTACGCTGCTTTTGATGACATTCTCGATCTCAAGGGAAATGGTGAGTTCAATGTTATGTTCTCGTTCTTGAATTCTGGAACATGAGTCAGAATGGGAGAGTGTACCGGCGCTCAGCAGCGTGCAAAAAGTAGTGTGCAGAACGAGTAACAAGATATTTGTAGGACTTCCGTTGTGTGAGTCTCTCTGTTGACTGCTTTTCTATGCACTTCTAACATTGCTCTAGGTCGTGATCCTGACTGGATAGATCTTAACATCCAGTTCACTGGTTTTGTTATGAAAGGAGCAATCGTCATCAGACTGTTCCCAGAGTTTCTGAAACCGTCAGTAACTTTCATTTGCCTGTTTACACTGAAGTTTTTAGCCGCGATGACAGTTTAGCCACTCGGTTCTTGACAAGGGTTGCTCATTGCAACGAGCGTGGGAGGAAGCTCCTTGGGCCAATAATTGAGGAACGCCAAAGATACCTAAATGAGTATGGAAAACAGTGGGCAGACAAGCCTGTGGGTCAACCAGGCTCGTTTGGAGACACTCACTCTCATTTTCTCGCAGAATGACTTCCTATCATGGTTGATGGATGAGGCGGAGGGTGTAGAGTCAACAATGGAGTCACTGACGACTCGCATGTTGGTCCTCAATTTTACGGCAATTCATGTGTGTCTACATGTTATCTCCTCTCCCCATATTCGATGCTTATGTCACATTGTGGATAGACGTCTTCCTCAGTAGGCTCTGAATATCATCCTGTGGTCTTCACGAACTCGCTGAAATAACGTCATTTCGCAGAGCTTCACTCACGCGCTCTTCTATCTCGCAGCAAATCCCCAATATATCCAACCACTTCGCGAAGAAGTGGATGCGATCATTTGCAAGGAGGGATGGTCCAGAACCGCACTGAGCAAGATGCACAAAGTAGATAGCTTCCTCAGGGAGTGCCAACGTATGGAAGGCTTTAGTGGAAGTATGTGTCTTTCCAATCCTTCGACATGTCCTCCACTGATTATTGCCCGATTAGTGAGCCTGTTGCGCAAGACGTTGAAAGAATTTAGGTTGTCGGACGGGACGATTATACCCAAAGGCATCATGGTCGTTGCAGCCTCTCGTGCCGTACATTATGATGAAGCACTCTACCCAAACGCGCATGCATTCGAGCCCTTCCGATTCTCCGACATGCGTCAAGTGGACGGGGAGAGTATGAAGCATCAATATGTCTCGACGACGGCCGAGTATTTGGGATTTGGACACGGTCAGCATGCATGGTAGGGTTTTTTCTTCCAGTCATCATGGGAAATTGCTAATGGTATTGTAGCCCGGGACGTTTCTTTGCTGCGACCGAGCTGAAAACCATGTTGGCGCACGTTGTGGTGATGTATGATGTCAAGTTGGAGGATGGTGCGACTCGGCCGAAGGCGCTTCACGTCGGAGCGACGGTTTTGGCTCACCCAAGTGCCAAGGTCATGTTCAGAAGGAAGATTCAGTAGATGATCCCTTGTAGGATTTTGATGTCGACTACTGTTTGTCGATTGTATATCAACTTATCAATCAACTACTATGTACTATGTCTTTCCTGCATCTGACGGAGACGCTATGTAAAGAGATGCTTCCCAGGAGAAAGATCAAAACGAGCCAACATGTTCATACTATGCATTTCTAAGTCTCTATGGGAACCGTCATGCATGATGGCATCATGCATCATAGATTGGCCGAGTCAGAATGTCGCCCAAAAAGGTAGTGTACACTATATTCACTTTACTACAGATTGTATACGGACACCAAACAGACACTAATAAGTAACTTAGACCCACACCGGGAGCTTCTCGGCTCGCCTCTGGCTCGCTACAACCCAATCTACCCTCCCAAGTCTCAATTTCGCAAGGCTGGGCATTAGAGCGATGGCCCTCTCGCCGCGCTATGAACCCCTGCCCGCTATCGACAAAGACGACGAAAGGGAACAATATACTCGTCTCAGAAAACCCTGTGGAAAGAAGAGACTCATTATCTACTTTCTCTCTTTAGGCGCTCTCACGTATGCTGCATTCTTTGCAGTGCGGCATGCACGCTCCAGGGGTTTCCGTGTGATGTGCTATGGCCCGCAAAGGAACAAAAACCACTTGGCCAGACTTCCATCTCACTATACATTGCCTTCTGGCGATCAGATTCCCTCCGTTGCGCTTGGTAGGTACCGGATACATTTAGCATGTTGATCGCGTGGTGAAACCGTGGTGGTCATATAGGTGTTTGGAAGTCCCAGCCAGACGAAGTTGGAAACGCTGTGAAGGTATGCAGATCCAGACATCATTTTTATTTGATGCTACTATGCAGCACAGACCGCGCTCAGTGCAGGTTATCGACACATTGACGGAGCATGGGCTTATGGGGTGCGTACCCTTTTGCATAGAGCTATAGGAAGGTCCTAAGGATGGTTCAGAATGAAGCCGAAGTTGGGGAAGCTGTGAAAGAGAGCAACGTGCCGCGTGAAGAATTTTGGATAACGTCCAAGGCATGTAATCATTCCATCTGAACATTGAGGGGTTGTATTAATTCTGCCACTAGCTTGGGAATACTTTCCATGCTCCTGAGGACATTGAGCCTGCACTTGATGATTCGCTCTCGAAGCTTGACATGGATTATCTTGATTTGTACCTCATCCACTGGTATCTTCCTACACATCTTTACTATACATTTTCTTAACGCTTGAGTTGCTAGGCCAATCGCTTTCAAGAAGTCTGGCCACAACGTCTTGGATGAGGAACTTACTGCAGATCCTTATCCGACATGGCAGAAACTCGAGGAGCTGGTTGACAAAGGCAAAATCAGAAACATTGGTATTAGCAAGTAAGCATCTTAGTTGTTGCTTTCTAAATACTCGCTCAACATGCATTTGTTCAGTTTTAACATTCGAAGGTTTGTTGAGAATCCTTTTGTTTGTAGCGTCACCATGAGCTCACCATTTGCGAAGAGTTGAAAATCTGACATCCAACCCCTTGAAGTATCAACCTGCTGTGAACCAGGTCGAGCTTAGTTTCTGGAATCCCCAACCCGAACTCCTCAAGGTTGGTTTTACAGAATGTGAATGCTGTTTACACTCTCATGATATCATCAGTGGTCGAAGGAGAATGGTCTCCTGCTAGAGGCATACTCACCACTTGGTGGCGGCAACCTAGTTAAAGAGTCTCTGGCTGTTCCCGAGGTTCAGAAGACTCTTACTCGTTCCTGTGCTAGACTTCTCACTGCTTATTTCCAGGTGAAAGAAATTGCCTGCAAGCTCGGCATCACCCCGGCGCAAGTGATCATTTCATGGCATGTCCAACGTGGGGTAAGCAGTACAGTGCGGTGGATTGGATGAGTCTGACTGTTGACTCTTAGACGATTGTTCTCCCGAAGAGTGTGACACCTTCTCGCATCATTGAGAACTTTGACAGTATGCTCATCATAAGGGGATCAAAATGGAACTGCTGACCATATTTTCTAGTCTTTGAACTTCCCCAAGATGATTTTGACAGACTCGAAAATGCTGCCGCTTCGCACCCGCCGAAGCGTACCATGAACCCCAGCAAGTTCTGGGATCTCCCCTTTGACGTGTTCGACGGGGAATAAGCGAATCCCTCGGATATTTATTGTTGTAGCTGTGTAGAATGATACTATACTGGTGTACTTTGACCAAGTGACGATAAGTGTTTGTTTGGCAGAAGCTTTTGATTCAAACAACCGCCTGCATTGTCCAAAAGAGGAAGAAGTCTGGTGCTGCCATGTCCTTTCAACTTGATGCTCCATGCCTTCGCTTTCCAGAAAACATCGGACTTCATGCAAGCGTCACCGTTGAGGCTGCAGTAAACATGCTTGCTCGAGCTGCACAGGTGTCCCTCAGTGTTCCTTATTCATGGATGTTTAT
>JBBPRO010000866.1:0-12081 GCA_038093055.1 Boletus mariae
CGGGCGCCTTTGGGCCCCTGTACGGTAAACTGTCCAACATGTTTGGTAGGTTCGACCCTACATGACATCCGTTCCCCTGACGTCTGACAAACTCAGGGCGCAAGGCAATCCTATACTCGTCTATTATTATTTTCTTGGTAAGTGCTCTCAGTTTGGACGTGTTTCAGGTACACATATGCCATTTCGTCAGTTTGGGTCTGCGATGTGCGGAGCTGCTCAAAGCATGACTTGGTTGATCATCTGTAGAGCAGTACAGGGCATTGGAGGTGGTGGGATCATGCAGCTCGTGATGATCACTATCTCGGATATCGTTTCATTAAAGGAGTGCGTGATCGTACCTTGTCCTTGCCTATGTTGCTAATAGTCGTGTAGTCGCGGCAGGTATGGTGGATTCATTGGTGCTACATATGGCATTGCCAGGCGAGAGATTTCCCATGCCATCCTGCTCTGTGCTGATAAACGACTATCACAGCGTCATCGGCCCGCTCCTTGGGGGTGTGAGTTTCGTGCCGTCGTCGATTCCTCTGCGTGCCCACACATCTTAAAATACTAGGTGTTTGCAGAGCACATCTCTTGGAGGTGGTGTTTCTTCATCAACTTGTATGTCGTCGCCGCTCGTCTGATTCTTTATTCTGGGCACTCACAATCGTCTCCAGGCCCACTGGCGGTCTTGCGGCAATTATTCTCTTTATCTTCCTCAATCTTAATCCACATCAAGGGCGTCCAATTCGGGAAGAACTTGCCGAACTCGATTTCATTGGACTCCTTTGCTTTGTTGGAGGCGTTGTGGCTTTGCTTCTAGGCTTTAACTTTAGTCAAACGAGCTGTGGGCATCTGTCGTGGTTCCTTGTATTGCGGAGAGAGTTAACGATTGCTCCCTTCAAGGGTCGCACCCAAAGACGATTGTCCCACTTGTTATCGGAGTTGTTCTGCTCATTGCCGGTGGGATTAATGAAACGTTTACGAAGCGCTCTGCGATTCTCCCTGCACGTATGTTCAAGGTGAGTCGTGCTGCTTGTTGATCTGCAACGTATGTAACGGCATGTCAAAGACACGTACCACTAGTATCATCCTTGTTTCTGTTTTCTTTCATGGAGTGGTCTTTTTTGGAGTCTCATAGTGAGTGATAAGACCCGAGTCTGTGACGTTAGACTGAATCGATTTTTACAGTTATCTGCCCTTGTTTTATCAAGGTCAATCGTGTCTGTTCCTATGCGAGCACGCGAACTGACTTTTTTCTAGTACTTGGCTCGTCAGCCACTGGCGCTGGAGTCAAGTATGCACCACCCTCCCCCATACCTTTCTATCGACTCACGTGTTGTATATAGGATGCTCCCCTTCTCGCTTGGGACCGCGATCTTTTCCGTCGCTTCCGGATTAACCTTGACAAAGACGGGAAAATATCGTCCGATTATGTGGGCGTCATACTTCGTGGGCACTCTTGGTACGGGTCTCATGATCATGCTTAGTTATACATCGAGCCTGTATGTATCCATTGATCATGATCCATTTTCGGCATGCTTATCCAATAAACAGCGCTGAGCAGGAGATCTTCCCTATGATCGCAGCCTCGGGGCTAGGCTGTTTGTTCCAAGTACCGCTGGTCGCTCTTCAAGCTGCGATGCCTCTGAAGGACATGGCTACCTCCTCAAGCGGCCTCATGTTCCTTCGGTAAGTAGATAAGCATCGTGTCGTTTCGCGGCACTGAATACCTGACAGTACCGTTGGAGGCGCTGTCGGAATTTCTGTTGGCGAGGCCATCATCGCGAGTATTCTTCCCAGCAAGCTCGCGCGTATTCCCAATTTCGCCAGCTTCGGTCTTGGCACCACGGCCGCTGATCTGAATAATAGTCTTGACAAGGTCCATTTGATTCCTGTGAGGCGGTCCTCTTCTGTATTCGGGTTGGCTGCTCACTTATGAAATGTCATTAGGACGCTGCCGTTCGTGATGCCACGCTGAACGCGTGGTCGGTAGCGATCAGGGCGATATGGATCATGTGCACGCCTATGTGTGGGTTGGTGTTGATTTTGATATTATTTTTACGCGAGTACTCCCTGGAACGCAAGACTATACAGAGCGGGGAACCCCAAACGCCTGGAGGCCTTGAGCGTGGCGCGGAAGGTCGTCGGGGGCCGTTGGACGACCCTGATTTGACGCCGACGAATACGGTTGCAGAGCCCGAGAAATCGGAGGTACACAAAGGACCGGATATGACGATGATGCATGGGTAACTCACGAATTCCAAACGACGCATAGATATCCCTAGCATGACAAGGACTATTTTACGGGCAACGGGCATTGAGAAATGCATGTATTCAGTACACTATTATAATACCTTGTATAGAGAGTACATACATAGTCATGTAGTCTGGCCAGACCGTCGAGTACCTGTCGATCATCCCTTTTTTATTTTATTTTATTTTTTGCGTGCTCTGTTGTTGCCACACCCTTATCAACGTCTTTCTTGCACCATGAGTTCCACTCTCATCTATCCTTCGGTCTGTCGACACTCGACAACGAAGACGCGTAATGCATCACAAGGGGTAGTCAATCGCGTTCAAACCTTCACTCTCTTCATAACCATGTTGGCACTGTAAAATCAATGCATCCGACCCCGTTACTACCTCCGTTACTGACGTAGTTGGTTTCCGGATGCATTTCAGAGCAGCTTCTCGGTGTGTACGAGGCTTTTTCTCCAGATAGTGCGTTGACGCTGCTACGTTAACCCCGTACGGTGACACCATAATGCGACACGAACCTATGGAAATCGTAATGGTAGTACGCAACACCCCATGGGCATGCAAAGCATCGTCCGACCGTTTACGAAGGGTCATGAGATTCGTGATGATAAATAGCGTCGTAATGGTGAGAATGGGCTTTGATGCAATCATCGATACTCGCAGGCGGACACTGGGCGGCCGACGAGCCTGTGGTGGTAAACGGCTGCGCGGCACACACCGACGGTAGAAGAACGTAAACATCAATGGCCACACGTCCACGACAGGGGGTGCAGAGATGATGCGAATCATTATATCCTCGTGCGTGATATCATTGGACGACATCTCACGTTCACTACATGTCTCACAGTGACGGTTGTGCGTGTGAGAGCTGCGGTGTACGTAGAAGTTCGACTCGGTCCTCCCTTCCCACTAACCGTGGGAGAGTTGAGGCCTTGAGGAACGAGACCGCTGATTGGATACTTACATCACAAGCCTTGCGATTGTCGCACTTATTGGCCGGGACCGATTCCATGCGCCATATGATCACATGGCCCTTGAATCGGAGCCTCTAAAAGGCCCTTGACGTTTCCCCCCTCGTTGGTTCCGCGTGTCATGTCCTACCCAACAGTTCGCCAGCGTGATGTCGCCCCCAGACTACGATACTTGACTTCTTGGGAGAGGGTCAAACACAGCACTGTCCATGTTCATCTGCTTACCGAAATGGTTGCTGAATTGGTATCTGATCTCTGTGCTATGCTTTCTCACAGGCGCCTGACGACTTGGCTGCGCATAGATTGGTGTATTTTTTTACGTCTACGCTGGTTGGTTCTCTCAAGGAATGTCATTCGTGACGAATAATCTTTTACTACAGGTGTTGGAGCTACAGCTGCCTTTATCGTGGGGAATCTTACATCTCAACCACTTGGCTGTTGGTATACATTATGATCATGCCCGAGGTTGGTCCTGACACCCTTGCCTAGCTCTTTATACTGTTGGTTTTTCTTATTCTATCGGAATCATGCTTGCGATCACGGTTTGTGCTTCGGCTTCTGGTGGTCACTTTCACCCTGGTGTCACCATTTCGCTCGTCATATACAGAGGGTTTCCTATGCGAAAGGCTGTCTTGTATGTCTTTCTCACACGACCTTGTGCACTAACACTCCTTATCGGGAAGTACTAATATCAATCCAAGTTACATATTTGCACAGATACTTGGCGGCTTTTTAGCGTGCCTCTTCATTTATGTGCAATGGAAAGACTTGCTCAAGGTATGTTCTCTCTTGATGGACTTCAGAACGCAAATGACTTATCATCATAGGTCGCGGAGGATGTTCTCGTTGCAAAAGGCCTCTATGACGAACTGATGTTCACTCCTGAAGGTCCGGCAGGCATATTTGCGCTTTATTTACTACCCGGGACGAACAAGCACCGAGTCCTTCTTAACGAATTTATAACTGTGAGCATTTCATGCACCTTGCTCAGCTGTCCATTTCACATTGAATGCAAAGGACATTTTGATCGGTCTTACGATATGCGCATGCCTCGATCCAACCAACCATTTCATACCACCTTTAGCGGCGCCTTGGGTCATTGGATTTGCCTAGTGCGGATCTTTTGTACTTGATTATCTCCTTTTCTCTGACGTATGCCACTAGTGGCATGGCCGTATGGGGATATTCTCCAGCTGCGGGTACGTATCTTCAAGTCCATGACAGGATTCCGTGTGTTGATCATTATGACGATTGTTCCTAGTTGCTCTCAACTCAGCGCGTGACGTTGGGGGACGAATGATGGCGATGGCCATCTGGGGTCACAAAGCTGCAGGTGGCTCGTACGCTGCGTTGGCCGCACTCACAAACATCCCAGCCACCATTCTTGCCTTTTTCATTTATGATACGTTCCTCGGTTCTTCGTCCCGGAGTATGTCGTTCGAGTTGTCATTCGGTGCAAGGCGGGGAGCTGATGAATCGCTGTCGATGTTTAGCGCTGACTCCGCAGCATATTGCGCACCTTCGAGCGTGTAAGCTCTACTACGAGGACAACGGACTTGCTCCGCCAGGTTATCTCTCGGCGCTTGATGATGAGAATCGTCCGCGATCATTTGATGAGAAGCGCGCAGGGGGTACAAGGGTGGAAGTAGCTGCTTGAGACGTCTCGTCAAAATACTCGCAGATGATGGAAATGCTGCCTGGGTTTTCTCGTTGGTTATGATGTCATCTATGAATGCCTTCGATGGCTTACTGTCTCTCTGTTTGTTTCGAAAATTGATGGAACCGGGTCTATGAGAGTCTTCATACTATTACCTTGCTTGACAAGGTCATCTCGCAGGACGTGCGGCCAAAGACCAAGCTCTGTCGCTTCGGTTGTGCCTCGAGGCCTCACTACGTAGTAATTGCGTAGCGGCACACCATCAACGATCATAGTGCCACTGATGGAGTCGCTTATTTCCTTGCCTTTGCTCCACTTCATGCATTGCCTTCTCTTTCGTCCCGTTGTTCATCGCCTGCGATCCGCGTACCGATCAACGGCTAACCGACAGATAGAAAATATAACTGCTAGGTGAGCACAGCCCAATTGCTCCTCTAACCGTGCGCTGTTGATTTTCTTCAAGTTGTGCATGTCATGTCGTTCGATTCAACAGAGTCTGTTTACAATACTCTCTTGCTGAACAACTATATATCCCGTATGTCCATTCCTAATTTTATGTCGAGAGTCATCTCATCCGACCACGCAGTCATCGGATGCACCATTGTTGTATATGACTACAGTGAGATAGTCATCACTCTATCTTACCCATCATGCAGTGACAATTGAAACCTTATCACAGTCCTCACATTTTCGAAAGAGGTTTTTCATCCTTCTCCTCATTTCTTGTTTCCCTCCTCATAATATACACAGATAGATTATGTTTGGGTAAGGGTTCAATTGAACGAGTACCATGACCCTTACACTTCTACAGCGTAGACACTGGACCTGGGTCTCTGCGGTGTTTATTCTTGTGCGTGCTACGAACTTTGTTGTGTACGTTCGGGTTCTGAACTGAAAGTTTCTGGAAAAAATGGACACATCTCCACGATTTTATTTGCAGATGTCGCTGAGGAGAAGAGTTGGACAGTACAGAGGGACGAAGAAGAGCTGGGAGGGATCCAACTTAAAGTGGTCGGAGAAAGCTTGCATCAGGTTTGAGCGGGGCCCTGGTTTGGGAGTCAATGACTGGTGTCGGTCATCGAAACACAATCGTGGCAGAGGATAACAAAGGTCATGTATTTTTTTCAGGCAAACTGCATGCTTTTATTTTTATCACGAGCCTATTTACTTCCTGTATACGTGCCATCTCGTCCTGGTCAATTCCCCTCAGAAAGTGAGGGTTGAGCTACTATTCGCCTCGAGCGCATAAGCTCTATCAGTGACGAGGATAACGGAATTGCTCCGCCAGGTTATTTCTCGGCGCTCGATGATGAGAGTCGACCGCGATCATTTGATGAGAAACGCGTGGGGGATACAAGGGTGGAAGTAGTTGCTTGAGACGTCTACATAGTCAAGATGACGGAGATGTTGCTTGGGTTTCCTCTTTGGTCATGATCATTGATGTCACTTATGAACATCTTCATTGAATGGCCCACTGTTTTTTTATTTGTTTCAGGAAATTGATGAAACCGGTCTTTAAGAATACTATTCACAAGGTCATCTCGCAGGTGTGTCTTCGGGTGCACAACTTTCGTCCACAGGTACAAACAAAGCAAAGACTCCGAGAATTTCCTCTTCAGGTGCAATGTTTGGATATCATAAACTAGCGACCTCGATGGCACAAAGCCATTTATACAAAAGCGGGCAATGCTGTCATAGTCCCGCTGTCGAGTCAGGACCAACTTTTGGTCCTGCGGTAACCGAGTGTTCAGGATGGCAGTCCCAGACACTTTCCGTCCCACAGACTGCCGCTCGTACCTCACTCCACCAGACTACCGGCATCTGTGCGCTGGAATGTGAGGCGAAAAGCCTCCAAGACTTTGCTTTAGATCTTGGCTCGGAATCGTGGCTTGTGTCCTAGTAGGCCTGACAACACGAAAATGACCCTGCATTGATTTATTTCCCTTTTAGTTGCCTATGCTAATCGGCTACAAAGTATGTTGACCAGGCTGTTCTTTGCAATGCAGCGTTTAGCAGGCTGCCGTCTATCGGCGCGGACCTTCAGTAAAATTCTCCCAGGCATTTTTTCTAGAAACCGAGTACGTTTGATCGATACGCCAAGAATGCGGTGATATCCGGCATGTGGGGTCATTGAACGACGACCAATAAGTACGACCTTCATGTGAGTCAATGGTCGTTCGTTGCCTTTCCCTGCGCCACTTCGCACTGGTCCTACATTGCCTTCCCGTCCCCTCTGCTGCTCACCACCTGGAGTCCGCGCGCCGATCACCAACAGGCAACCGAGAGACAGAAAATATAATCGCTAGGTGTGACCACTGCCCAAGCTTGCGTCTCTGTTGACGCTTTTTGAGCAGCCAAACATTGCTGGTTTCCTTCGAGTTGTGCATGACATGTCGTCCAATCTACAATCCGCTTACAAAGTTCTCCTGTTGAATAACTATATATCTCGTATGTTTGTTCAAGATTTTGCGTCAAGAGCCATCTCACTTAGCCACGCAGTCATCGGGTGCATTATTGTGGGATATGACTATCGTAGGTTATAACAGCAATCACTCTTTCTTGCTCCTCTTAGTTTGACAACTGAAACCTCATCGCCAGTCCTCACATTTTCGAGAGAGGTTTCTTGTTCTTCTCCGTCGCTTGTTTCCCTGCTGATGATATACACAGATAGATTATGTTTGGGTAAGGGAACAACAATTATCCAGTAAGAATCGTGACCTTGATGATTCTGCAGCGCAGGCGGTGGACCTGGGTCTCTGGAATATTCGTTCTCATGCGTATCATGCCTCATGGAGCGCTCTGCTGTACATGATCAAGCTCAGAGCTGTTGCACCAATAGGTCCGTTATCCTGGCCTTTGTTGGGGATTGTAAGTCTATCCTGCTGCCCATGTTCATTGACTTATGGATTGTTTCCGTCAAAAGGTTGAATGGGCTTAGTAAGTTCAACAGCATGAATCAATGTTCAGTGGGCTGATGAAGCACTACATTTGCAGTTGGTTCTACCTTTATACCTGGCCCATTGAAAGTAAGTTCTTCTATTTTCTAATTTGTCCGTCACTAAGTAACAAATGATATAGACGTACGCATCCTAATTTCGCTGGCAAATGTTTGTTACTAACGAATGAACAGATGTAAGCACATCAACTTACAGTCCTCGACATCCGCATGAGCGTGGGCATTCTGCAGGTACTGTCTTGTTTCTTGTTTCTTGTTGGACCTTTCCAGTGTTCATTTTTGCTGCCGATCGTGAGTTTCCTCAGATCCTACTCTCTTCTATCCATGAACTTCAATTACAGTTGTGATGATCCTACGTGTTTACACGATGTGGAATCGATCCAGGACAATACTTTATATCCTTCTGTTCTTTTATGCGCTGCAGGTCATCGTTAATGTGGTATTAGCAGCTATCTACAACAGCTCCGACACCCACTTCATACGTACGTCATATCATTCATATTCCTTGTGTCTCTTATTAACCCATTCCATAGCTGCAATCATTGACCCAGTTCTGAATTTCACTGTCTGTGGTGGCACATTTGCTAGTGTCCCGGCACTTCTTGGTGTCTATTGCGCAATCCCGCGATTTCTTGTCGGTGGCGCGCTGTTGGTTCTTGCCGTCACCCAAACCTTGAAGCAGCTGGTTGACATGCGCAAGGCAACCAAGCAGTGGCAGCCTAATCGATACATGAATCTATTTGTGAGAGATGGCATTTTTTATTTCTTCATGTATGTCTCTTCCATCTTGTTCTCGAATATGAAGTCAAATCTGACATTCATTCTCCCCTAAACTTTTTAGTAACACGTTATACAACTTTCTCAGCGTGCTTAATACAACTCTAGCCGTTCAAACACCCCCAATCGTTGTCGATGTTCTAATTATGCTTTCCACCTCTCTGCTATGCTGTAGCATGCCTCGATTCATCATCAGCGTACGGGAGCTGTACGATCACGATCTCCATGATCGTTGGCAGGGGATTGACACTGGATTTGGTGCAGTGTCGCGAGGTATTCTTGACAAAAATGGGCATACATCTACGATTGCATTCGCCGATCCCGTTCAGGAGGAGAGTCTGACGGTGCAGGGGCACGGTGATGCGCCGGGAGCGATTCAACTCGAAACGGTCGGAGAGAGTTCGCATCAGGTTTGAGCGTGGACCTGGTTTGGAAGTCGAAAACTGGCGTCTGCTGCCAATGCACGACGCAAAATTGAAGGACTATGTTTAGTTTTTTTTTTTCTGGAGACCAACCGTGTGCTTCTATCTCTACATTCTATCGCATCGCTGATCATTCTGCGCCAGACTCATGCATATATTGCGAGTGAGCGCTGTGAGCGCTGAATGTTGCTATGACATGCCAATAATCCAGACGTGGACATTATCGAAACCTTACAGTATCTCATCACCGTGGGTGCGATCCCACACTTTTGTTCTACCCATCTTGGTTCTAGAATGTCAGTTTTCATTGCCTTACTGGGCTTCAAGGTTGCGCCTAAGTTGGGTCAGTGGCTGACGCTTCGATTGATGTGTATTGGCGCACGTGTTTCAGCAGAATACCGACGATTATCATGTGTCCCACCTCGTCTGTGAGTGGGAAGAGCATCCATTTCCCCCCTCTTGATTCGTGATATGTTCCCCAGTTCCTCGTCCCGAAGTACAAGACCAGAGTTCTCATTTGGGGGTACCAGGGAAGACGCTGATTCAGCAATCGCTCTCGTCTATGTATCTCTGACTCCGCAGCGTGGTGCGTTCCTCAGAGCATGCAAGCTCTACCACGAGGAAGACGGACTCGCATCTCTAGGCTATCTCTCAGCGATTGAACCATATAATGCTACGCCCTGGGAGATTATCATTTGATTGGAAGCCCATTCGGAATACAACGATGGATGTAGCCTCCAGAGATGTCTAGTCGTCAGCCTCCAAGATATTCGCGGATGCAGTATTGGTGACTCGCAGCGGGAGGGGTTGCTTGAATCTGGAACTTGTGAACGCTCTTGGGACGGCCTGCGTATCTCTTCCTTGTTCCAATGCATTCATGAAAACATGTCGCCGAGATTGCCCGCCAAATCAAATTGTTGGCATATTGAGTTGAACGCTCCTTCGGATACATTTGGATTACCTGATCTTCTACCACAGCCCTGTGCACGAAATCAGATCACCAAAGATTGAAAGCAGGGTAGATGGCATGTGGTACATCGCGTGTGAAACGGTTCAGTCCGTTCAGGATGGTCTGGCAACTAAAAATATGCGGCGCATTCAAATCAATGATATCTCAAAACTCACCGTTACGATCTATGTCCACTTCACTCTGGTGAAGCGTATGGTCGCGGAAGCGATGCGGAGAGTCACCCATGGGATCTGGTTTATATCATACCGTGTGGACGCTGCGCGAGTGACTTATTGCTCACCTCGAGATGACCCTGTCAGGTAGAAATAGATACTAGTACCAAATCAGGAGATCATCGATCATCTTCAGTCTTAACAGCGGTCTTTGACACGACACGGAAAGATCAGTGCCCCCTCTCCTAAATTCCAAATACCCCGACACGTTTTCCCCTCTCTCCCACGGCAGGGTACTTCCTGTGCGTCCGTCCGCTCAGCGCTCATCTCCGGCGTCGCCCACCATCAAATGTTTGTCAAATGTAAGGAACGCACGGCGTTCGCGCACAGCCACGATATAGAAGCGTTCATCGACATCGTCGTCCTATGATCAATCGACGACGAAGCGCCTCGCGTCTGCTCGTGGCCCTTCGCGGAACGTTTACTCGCCCACATAACTAACCTCTTTCCTATCGCGGCTCATCGTCGCTCTCCTTCGAACCCACCTACATATCTCCGTCGCCATTCACGGTCGACCATTCTCTTTCTTTCACTTCATGGGTGCCATCACGTACCCACTCTGATCACGAAGATGGCTTGTCTAAAGGAGCTTACCCCCATCAACGAAGCTCTATTGCAAGAACTCCCGAGTCGCGCTTCGAACCAAACCTTCGTCAAGAGACGACCGATCTTCACCACCCTTAGGATGGCGTCTCCAGCAACGCCCGTGAGCAATTAATACCTCAATGTGTCTCCCGACTTTATGCGTATGCATTAGGGCTCGCAAACAAGGTGGGACACAGAATTGCCATTAGGTCCGCGGACGGAGTCGAAGCCTATCAGCCAAAAGGACAGGCGCAACGAGCGCGGTGAAGCATTAAAAGCCGACATTCTAGAATGAAGAGGTGTGGGATTGCGCCCGCAGCAAGTGACGAGATGCCTACGAAGAGTTGGTATGATGTCCACTCTATACTTATGAGGACGGTTCAGGGCTCAGCTTTTGAGATGCGAGCACGTATGTATGCAGTATCCTGGCAGCGGAGCGGAGCGCAGGCATCGATCTGATATGTAGTATGGATTCGAGCACATGGAATACAAAAAAGGGGGCTGTGGCAAACAGCGACTTCAATACTTCAGTAATCAATTAGACAACAGCATCACAAAATCTAGTAGGGATCATCGGTTAGGCATCGGTAATGGCGGGACACTAACGAGTAGTGTTTGATTCAGTACTGGCGGTTAGAACCACAGAAGAGATTGAGCTCGATGAAATTGAACGTTGCTGTTCGTGGTGACCAAACATCAGTACTCAGTGCCATAGGTTGCATTTTGGAGACAAAAGTCGGCAAGGACACAACTATCATACAGGAGAAAGCAAGTCAGAGAAAATCAGACTAGATATACATCTGCTCTCAGCGAAGCAGCTCCAAGCTCAGATCAGTAAATTTGGATGCGCGCCCTCTCCGACCGATTCCAGTGGAACCGCCCCCGGTTCGTTTGCGTCCCCGTCCCCAAGTATCGTCCGACTCCCCTCATTAGCATCTGCGAATGCAATTCCTGACTGCATGAACATCGATTCGTTGGGAGCATTTTGCGAGAAACCAAATCCGGTGTCAATCCCTTGCCAACGTCCACGAACATCGCGATCATACATTTCCCGTACACCAATGATGAATCGAGGCATAGCAGAGCATATAAGTGCAATAGAAAACACGCCCAGGACATTAAGGGCGATGGCGAGGTTGACGGTAGTTGGGGACACGCTACCGATCACAGTAACGACGTTGTAAACCGTGTTGCTAAGATGTACAAGGGATTCAAATGGTTTAAACTCTTTGAAGTGATAGGGAACTGGATGGCTGACGTACATGAAGAAATAATAAGTTCCATCCCTTG
>JBBPRO010000867.1:0-12074 GCA_038093055.1 Boletus mariae
CACTTTTACTACACTTTTTTGGTACACTTTTACTACACTTTTTTGGTACACTTTTACTACACTTTTTTGGTACACTTTTACTACACTTTTTTTGTACACTTTTACTATACTTTTTTGGTACACTTTTACTACACTTTTTTGGTACACTTTTACTACACTTTTTTGGTACACTTTTACTACACTTTTTTGGTACACTTTTACTACACTTTTTTGGTACACTTTTACTACACTTTTTTGGTACACTTTTTTTGTACACTTTTTTTGTACACTTTTTTGTACACTTTTTTGTACAAGGTTAGATAAGGTTAGGATTATCAGTGTTAGGATTGGATTCTCAAGGTTAGATGAGGTTAGGATTATCAGTGTTAAGATTATCAACATTAGGATCAAAGCAAAGTGAAAGCATCCAATACTAAGTATCCATAATTGGCACTAATTAGTGCTAATTAGCCTAAGTTTCAATAATTATATATATTTAGTAAACTTATATCTAATTAACTGTAAGCTAGCTAAGTTAGTGTTTGGGGTTTTTCCTGATGTTGGTCCTGCCATCCTGTACTCGACTGAGCGTTACGAATCCTTCAACCACGTGTTCCGCCTTGCTTCGATTTATAGCAACCGCCAAGCGCCAAGTCGTGATGCGTGTCAAGTATTTGCAGAGCAGGAGGCGATGAAACATGTCCTTAGTGGTGGCCGATGGCGAGACCCTGTGTCCCGCAAATGGGTTAATGCAGGGCCAGCTATTCTTCAATACTTCAATGACCACCCGCATCAACGTCGTTTTCTCGGGTTTCCGGACCCCGGATCATTTCAAGTGGGTACGTTGTGACCCGCATTATGCAAAGGACATGACTCACATTTGTTTGAGGTTTGGCCAAACGTATGAAGGATAATGGGCAAGAGGTCTCGCTTCCTATCCGTTGGCAGGAAACTCAGGCTGCGCAGTGTCTACATGGCGCCATAGTGCCTATGACAGATTTCGAGAGGGCTGTTTCTATCACAGCATCGCACGGTGATAGAGCTGCAGTACAAAAGCACGTCATATTTACGCTCAATGACGAGTACCGCATCGGAAAAATCATGGAAATTCTGGTCCCATTCAATCAGACCATCGCTACTCATGTCGTCATCAGCGTCATGGAATTTCTTCCAGAACTACACCACCGACTACACATGCCCTGTATCACGTACGCTACGCCAGAACACATGGTTGTGGTCCCTCCCTCTGTAAGCCGTGTTGGAGCCGTGGATTGGAACTTACTGACTGTTTAATGCTAGGATGTAATTTGTGCAGTCAACGTGCAACACGATTGCATAACAGCGCAATGCAGTTCAACACGAGCCGTATTCGAACGGCAAGAGCGCTTAGTTACATCACGTACCAAACTCCTCCTGGATCACATGCCGTTGAATACATTCATTCTCAACAATCATTCGCTTCACAACTATCATTCGATCATCTCCGCTATCCCCATACAGATCCAACATCAACTCAAGGCGTCCCTCGTACCTGACCATGCATTGACGCGGTCGTGCGCAGCCGAGACCCTTCAATCAAAGAAAGATGCTGACCGAGAAGAAGCACCTAATCCCGCACATGAGGCTGACCCCCCTCCCTTTGACCGGCAGAGTAAAACACGCCAAAAAGGCAAGACAAAGGCGAAGACAAAGGCGAAGACAAAAGCGGATACTGTCCCCGAGCAATCTACCATGTCAACCACCGGTGCCACCGATCCCCCTCCCTCTGATCAGCAGAGTAGAACACGCCAAAAGGGCAAGGCGAAAGAAAATACGAAAGCGAACGATATCCCCGCGCAACCTACCATGTTGCCCGCCCTAGCTACTTGTTCTTACCCCATCGGACATACCAATCATCACCCCAGCACGTTTTACGGTTATCACCAAGATCTCGGTTATCCTCAAGTCCCCTCGAATTATGCCGCATTCAACGCAGCCTCAGGCCCCTCAACATCACCACACCATACCTTACACCCTGATTACTCTTCAACGGGCCCCATTTTCATGCACCAAGCCCAGACTTTTTACTCTAGCAACATTTATTACCGCGCAGACATGCAGAATCCGCCTGGGCATTAAGCCTCTTTTGTACACTTGATGTATTACATAATATAATTAATTTGTTTTCTTGCTCTGTTCTCAAACCGACATAAGCCGTATCTCGCTGGTAAGGATTATCTGTCCTCATTCCCCCAGTATGAGCTTGCTTGCACGTTTTCAACTGCAGGGTGGCTCTTCGTTCACTGGTGCCAGTGGTGGGCCATCAGGCATTCGAGGCCAGTCCTCCTTTCGTTCCCCATTGCGCTCCCCCTCTCGTTCATTATCTCCTACTCTGGATGACCAGACACCGCCCCCCAACCAGGCCGCTCGCCGACAGCGCTCGGACTCAACGGAACAGGTTGATGCCGAACACCAGCGACTTTTAAAACGGCAGAAGAAATACGCTCTGGACGTGTCTCGTGAATATCAGCTTGAAGATGACGCACTCGAGGAGTTTGCGAAAGTAAGGGCTTCACTCACTGATTTAGACTAACGTTCAACTTGATTTTCAGCTTCCCTTACCCCAGATGCTGATCAGAATCTACGGAAAATTGATCGCCATTGAGTGCGCGCGGGAGAAAGACGAGTATTATGTTTTCATTCATTCTGAGGCATTCAAGGTGAGTTCTTTTTATTCACTGACCCTCAAACTCATCAAGCGTCATAGGAAATACTCAAAGACAGGCTACGGTCTTGCCTGCTGTCACCAAATTTGACGTGTTACCTAGACGGGCTTCCGGACAATATATGGGTAAGTTCTTTTCGTAAACTCGCTGATTCAACTAACTCTGGTCCGTCGCAACCCAGAAATTCATGAACAAGAGCCCGCAAAATCTCGCTCTCTTCAAGATTCCTAAGAAGGCGCTCGACGAACCCGGTATCCCTGATTTCATTGACAGTCTCATGAAGGATATACTCACAAAGCAGCGTGCGATGATCAAGAACAAGGTACGTTGCATCCCAATTTTTTCAACCGTTTGTTTTGATTATTATCTCTAGATCGGACTTAGTATCAAATCGAAGCAGCACATCTCTCTTCTCGCTAAAGCCCTCGTTCAGACCGGGTACTATGAAGTGACTGCAAGTCAATGGGCTCGATTCGCATTCCTGGTAAGGTGTTCCGTTGCATCGAATCATTTTTATATGTTTATTCTTTCTGTCTAGCGAAAATCCTATGTCACGTTTGAAGAACTCGTTATGGAGTCCATGGCGAAGACTGTGCACGCTATGTCCTCAGGACAGTCTGGTGACGCATCAGCTCCTACTCAATGCGACAATTCAAGTGAATGCAACGATGAGGGGAGTGACACCACAACTCGGGATTGGGTCCGAGCGGACTTTTGGGAATATGTTGATGGGCTACTTGGTGATCTGCGTGCCGCAGTTGCAGAAAATGACGCAACATTGGATGAGCAGAAGAAGCTTTTTGAAGAGTGAGTCTGGTCCATTGTGAGTTTTCTGTGTACCGACTATCTGACCTTCCTAGGTTCTTCACTGGATGCATGCAAGAAGACTTAACCACATATCGGGCGACAAAACGGAATATCCCTGTTCCTCAGGCTTCAACTTATGTTCTCTCCGATTGGCAACGTGCTATTCATCAAGATCTTGTCTGGTCCTGAACATTCTATAGAGTTGTCTCAGTTCCGCTCCAAGCTCCGGTAATTCATTACTGTTGATATTCTCTCTCTCATTGTCTCTCCCTTTCCCTCATTCTCTCTGCTCCCCTCCTCCCCTAATGCATCAGTGTTGATATTACCCTTGGACCTGTTGACATGTGCTTGATCCCACTACACACTCTTTTCTAGTAATTTGTAATACTGCTCACTCGTTTTCCCTCACTCAATCACACATCTAATCATGTAGTACTGCACGGGCAATACATCATTTTGACTGTTTCGTCGTTGGATTATATCATGATCCAAATAATACATCCGATGGCATATTGGATTGGTCGTTTGTGGGGGGGCTTACACAGACCTTATCGGAGGATGCACAGTTTCATACAATACACAGTTGACATAGCATACTGCAAATACTACAAACAATGCTTCCAGCATATTTTATGTACTGTTCACAGGTGGCTTACAGAAATCTTATCCGAACATCCATGGTTTCATGTAGTGTCCATTGGACACAATACCACTTATTCAACCAAAGCGATGACCGCAGGACCGATAAGCGCTACTGTTTGGTTGGTATTAGCAAATATGTTTGTTCCACATCAGGCACTCAACGTTCCTCAGACATCAGGATGAACGGGTGAGAATGGTTGGAGGTAATACAAAAAATTGGTTTCCTTCTTGGTGGCTTGTCGACGATGCAGCTGACCATTAGACTATATATTTTGTAAACAACCAAATTATATTCTCAAGGATGTATTCCTCAACGTTTAGTAGTGCCTTCCACGAATGAACGACGGAAAACACCACTGGGAGCACACGCTGACATCAGCGAGACCGTCACCAATATTACCGTCCACCAGACGTCAGATTAGTTTAGGCGTGTACCTTTCTGCAGTACGCGAAGCCAACCCTCGTGCTCGTGGACATAGCGTCTCTCCAGTATTTACCCCAGCACTCCCAACTTCCTCCTCTATATAACCAGCTCTTCCGCGGCCACTGTCCTTTGCGAGTCTGATGGTAGCCATACGGGCTTCGCATATCCTCGCACACCTACCTCTGAACAAGTCTTCAGCACCGTTCACACCAAGTTTGGTCATTGCGCTAACGAGGGCTATTCTGACGTCTCACAACACAACCCGGACAAACCTGTCACGATTACATACATCAGCTACCTCATGCTCATTGTTTTCGCTCACCTTCGCAGTTTCTTCGTACATTTCACGCCTCACGGTATGTGTTTGTATCCACATTTCCTGCTCTCGTCTTAACCCATGTCTGACAGGGTTATGCGCCACTTAACGACATATTCTACATCCGTCAACTCCCCGTCAACTCTCAAGCATCTAGTGATGTGCCGGCACGGCTTGGCCTGAAAGCCAGGGCTTTGGCCCAAGCCGGGCCCGGTCGTGTATCCGCCCTACTCGACCTGGATATCGACTTTGCGCAATCAATTCGACCTGGTGCTGGCTGCTGTGACTCGTGGGACATTTCCCATTGTATCCGGCGCCATCAACAACCTTTTGGTCGCGGATTGACCTTGATGCCTATAACTTCGACTTGGTCGCCCATTTGCCCTCCAAGTTGTGCCCGGATTTCGACTTCGCGCGATCGTTTCGACCTAGCGCGTGTTCTCATCGTCTGTGGGACATTCCCTGTGGCTGTGGGGATCGTGTAATGCGGCCGTTTCGTCGTTGCAGTCACCTGGGTCACTTGGAGCTGGTAATGGTGAGTTTACCTCCTCCACTCCTTCTGGCTGTTCCCTGACGTGTTCTAACGCTTCTCGCAGCTTCTTCGACCTGTCCCATGCACCCTTGATACTCCCCGATGCTCTTGGCGTTTCCGCTTGGCCATCCGTCGCGGATTGTTTGACTTGGAGTCTGTTTGGTGCGTATGCCTTGCGTTTTCATTCAGGTTGTACGCTGACTTGTTTTGATGCGTTTATCAGCTCTATTGGACGATTTAAAGCGTGTTCGACGTGTCCTCATGCTCCGGATGCGTCCGCTTCGATATCCATCGCGGATTGCTCGTCTTGGGTCACATATGGTACGTTCGACTTGAGTTGTCGTTCTGGCTACGTGCTGATTTGTTCTGTCGCTTTTAACAGCTCGTTTGGGTCGTCTATGATGCCCTTGTGACTTCCTGAGACTGCTGTCGCATCCGCTTCGACATCCGTCGCAGATCGTTCGACCTGGGCCCCATATGGTGAGTAGCCACTCTCCCTCTCAATCGTGACGCGTTGTCGACTCCTCCACCTGGTCAGGTGCCCGTGGGGCTTCCTCTGCGCTCGCCAGGTTTTGCCCTTCATCATCCGCACCCATTCCCTGCACATCTTCGTGCGGATGGTCCGACCTCCTTAGCTCCTCGCCCGGTTTTGCTCCCTCGTCTTCCCTTGCGCGTTCCGCAGCGTCAGGTGGCCCTGGGGGTACGTCAGGATGACGCTCATCGTCATCACAGCCCGGCCTGGCCTGGCTTTGTGGGGCTTGGCTTGGCGGCTTCAGGCCGGGCCTGCACACCACTACAGGCTTGAAGCATCATCTGCTTCTCTCATCACTCGCGTTGCTAGACACACCATCCTTGGGTACAATCGTTACTCCGAGGATTGCAATTACACTCAAATATACCCCAGCACGAAAACGCGTGCTCTGAATATCTCATGTTACAATTACCTTGGATTTGCCCAGGCACGTGGTCAATCAAATGTTATGGTGTCGCTTCCGCTTGGAAGGTGGCTCAGATGGATTCCATCTCGTGGCCGAGGCCCTCGTTGTACGTTTCATTGGCATGGAGGACTCATTAATTAGCTCAATTGGATTTACAACAGACTCAACGTTTATTCCTGCCCAAGTGGGAAAGGGATCTTTGATCATTTCCGACGAGCGTAACCACACATCCATCCATTTCACTGTCCGGAGCCTTGAAGCCCTCCCTCGCGAAGTGGTTAGTCGGGATGTCACGAGACCCGTCGTCCGTGGAAGAAGATTCTACTCATTGTTGAAGGTCTCTGTGGTGAAGAATCGGAGAACTTGCCTCGCATCATTAAACTTGAAAAAATGTTCAAGGTAAACTATTTTTATCGTGTGATTACATGCGCTGATAAAGTCATTCAGTTCTATGTGTTTGTGGCGTCTGTAATTCCTTCCATATTCCTTCCCCCTTCCCCCCGTGTAGGCAACATCCCCACCAGTCCCCACCCAGATATCTCCAGAATGGCCAGCATTACGGGCGTTACTCTACGTTTCATCAAAAGCTGCCTTCGTCGCCATCGGATTCTGTTTCCACGATTGAGTCTGCAGAAGACGACGTTCATCTGGGACCCGAAACATTGGTGATTCCTTCATTGCTATTGTTTCCTCCCACTTTTGCTGATGGCCCCCAATCAGAGGCTCATATGTATATCTGTTGTTTGGCTTTCAACTCCCGGTATCTTCTCGCCTCAAGAAGCTTGGGTTCATCACTTACAGTCATCCGTCCTCCCCTATTGTTCCCTGTTTGATCTACAACCCGGGGAGTGAGACCTCACCCGCCACCTATTGTTGTGGTTGTCGTCGCATATCCTCCCACTTCTTGCATGCGGTTCTGCATCAGCGTGGTGCACGTCATATGGTGCCGCAGGCATGTGATAGGCTTGGTGACATCCAGATCTCAAGCGTGGTCACTCTGAGAGATGGCCGTTGGAGCGAATTATGAAGTGGAGTAGAGCTTGTCAATAATATCTAATTCGCATTGGTATTGTCTTCTTTTTTACCCTACCAAGTTTAGGACTGATGATACGTGTTGGATTGGTTTCCGCGTCTTCTAGAAATATTCTTGGATACATATTTTACAATCTTTTACGGCTGACTTTCACTTCTTCAAAGACTATCAATTGTACAGTCTGTCCTCGCCTCAACCGTCCATTTTCAAGATGAAAGGTTCATGGAACAGTTGCTGCTCGTGGCAACTGCTACCTCTGCCTTTCTGCAGTACATGAAGCTGATTCTCGTGCTCGTGGACAAGGCATCTCTCAGGCACTTGTTCTCTTTATCACTGGCTCCTCCGGGGCCACCGTTCTTTGTGAGTCCGATGGTAACCGCATAGGCCTCGCATATCTTTGGACCCTAGGCTACCTGCCACTATCGTTACTGTGTTTCTGCCCATTTCCAATGTGCGTTTGCGCACTTGAATTTTTTTCGTTCGTAGTAACACTTGAGACAGTTGTCACTCATTTCACAATATGCCCTTTTTGTCCTTTTTGTGATCCTTAGTACGAGCATTGGTATTTAGATGACTTTCACTTGCAACTATTCATTAATAGTACTTTTTACTTGTTAAATCAACTTGTATGTAACTTAATATGATTTGCATTCATGAGCTCCTTTTCCTACTTGTGAGAAAATGAACTTGAACAAACTTAGATCAACTTCTCACACTGATTACAATTTTTGGATCTGTGAAAAGGACAGAAAGGGCAGATAAGTTTAAATAAGCAATGTGCTAATTTGCTGATGCAACGACCGGGCAAGGCAAGCACAAGATAGAGATCGGTGGCGACGAAAACTGATACACACGGAGACCGATAGCACTAGCAAATGAACTCCAAAAGATAGTAATGTTGCACTGCGAAGCCAACGAGCTACGATAAACGAAGGACGATCAATGATCAGCAAAACAATACAACAAACACACCAGATGACAGATGAATTGAACGTGGGGTGTCCACGAGTATGCGTGAAATAATTTCTAGATCACCAAAGGAGAGGGAGGGTCACGGGGGCTAGCGTTGCAGCATTGAGGCATCCTCACGCGTCACCGTGGGCCATTCTAAGCTATTGCGTCCACATGTCATTCGGGGCGACAAAGGGGTGTGAGCTTGGAAAGATTGCACTCTCGCCCAACCGTTTGAACGCCCACTCACGCACCCAGATGCTTGCCTACACGAAAGATCAGTTAGATACAAAGTGAGATCATACATACATACCTTCAAGAAGTGTTTCCCAGCAGACGTCCTATGAAAGGACTCACGTCGTTCGACACCAGGTTTGCGGTGGGGAGGGGGGACTCTCAGCATAAGACGAATAGTATGCCAAAATCATAGTCCGGAAAGGGATCAGACGATGGTGCGTGAGGGTGAGGAAATGTACTTACCCATTTGTCAAGATCAACCTAACTAGCCATGATTGAAGCGGTGGTGATGGAGGAGAGGAGAATCGCATTGTTCGAGCACCCCGACCCTTAGTAAAGGTACTTGCCTATGGGGCGAGCCTTGATGTCGTAGTTGTCGGCCTTGCTGATCGGTGACGAGGAAGTCCATTGAGTTTGGGAGCGCTCTGCAGGGAGGATGTCGGGCTCAGTATACGAGGGGTCGACACGGTGGAGGAAACGATTCTGATCGGTCGATGATATCAACACACAAGAAAAACGTTTCGGGGAGAAGACTGAAACGAGCATGAACTTGGGAGGCTTGTGCAGACGCTCGAGCTACAGTAGTACTAGGTGAGCACGTCTGGACAGACAGCGACGAGGACACACGCACAAGAGGGCATGGGCGAGCATGCCCATGCCACTATATCTCTCTCCGAGGGGGATCAATGTGGGTCTTTCCCGGGCGCTGCACATGCTGAGGGGGAAGGGAGAATGAGGGCACACATAAGGTTGCGGACGAAACCGATGAGGCCATCAAGGGCAATGACAATGAAGTTGTGGGTGTACTCTTGTGCGAGTAAAAAGTCTTCCATGGCGACCTTTCCCTGGCGCGACCTTGTTGTCTCTCCCGGTGGGATGGCGTGGCAGAAGATGATGCGTTGTGGGAGCGAGCCAGGTAGAGGGATGTGACTATAATAGCGAGACAAGTTGAGCAGAACCTGAACAACAGTACTAATGATGAGAATAATATTTGTGTTGAGAACGGGGATGCTGTGGCTGGGGATGACATTCAACGTTCAACGTTCAATGTCGCAGATGCAATGAGCCGACGCGGAGGACGTTTCGAGCACTGATTTGAAGCCGTTGAGGTGAAGATTGCACTACGATATCAGTCAAGTCTCACCGACGCTAGTCATTAGTACATTCATGAACGAGTGTTACATTGCTGTACAACTAGCTAATGGCGTAAAAAAAAATCTTTGTCGAAGTATTTGTTCAAAAAAAAGGACTCAGAATACTCAATGCAATTACTAGACGTCAGACGGTTGTCGGCTTCAGGACCAAAACGAGGGACGACATGAATGTATGATCTCAACTGATCTAGCGGAAAAACATCTCCCATTGGAGAGGGATGGCTGGATGCATGTCGGATAGCTCGCTTGAGTACATGCAAGCCCGTAGTGCACTCAACCAGATTGTTGCCCTGAGAGCTGACATCAAAGTGTTGCGCATATACTAAGAACCGGTCTGAGAACGGTGCATGTTTTTGCCCCCTGAAAGGAGCTGGAGACATGATGAGGCGGACATTAACAACTGTATGTCCTGACAGAGTTGATCGCAGATCAGTACTCTAAGTCAAACGAGGATGACAAAATGACATACCCTGTAAACCACTGGATGGCCACGTACATTCTTGATCGGTATTCAAGATTGCAAAATCATACTGTCCACAATCCCACGAACGACCAGGAGGGTGTGCGTGAACAGTGAAGGTGGGCGCAGTAACGGATGGGTCGTGATAAGATCTCTGTTGCAAACGGACCTTGTACCATGTGTGAAGTTCTCTGAACAGCAGGTAGACGTCCGCCGCACACCTCCTCTGGCCAAACCGATGGAAATTTTGTGCGAAGTCACCCTCGTGATTCACATAGTCGCCCAGCGCTCCGCGCAAATCAGGTAGATTGAACATCTGAGCGACGTTGTCGATAGGGATACGGCGTAGTGAGGGGTTGTAACTTAGACGAAATGCAGTAGATCCGACGCTGAATGTGCAGGGTGGTCGTGGTGCAGATATGGCAGGAAGTCTGGCGGCAATGGCGAAAAAGTCTGCTGACTTGCGTCGAGAGGTCCATATGTCATCCAGGACATCTCTGGCATTGTTGTACTCTTGGCCAGCGTCGTCCACCGAGCCATCATCACTTGCAGTGTCCGGACTGTCAGGGTGAGACGATGTTGTGGACAGAGCTATTGCGGTATTGAAGAGACGGCATTTCTCGTTGCGATCAAGATGACGGCAAATTTGACTGTCGTAGTTCTGGTTATTAGTCATTGAGGCGGGTTCCTTTACAACCTCGATATGCGCGTGCTCTGTAGTATCAGCAGACCACTGTAACAGGGACCCAACCCTCTTGACACTAGGAGCTGCGCTTTGAAATAGTTCGAGCTTTGGAATATTCCAATGCTCAAGGATTGCACCAGTTGAGGGGCCCCTGCGAAGACCGGATTCAATGATGGCGTGCTTGTGATCGTGAAACTCTTGTAACGCCGCTCGGATCAGGTCACACGAAGTGGATGTGAGGGCTGGGGCTTGAACTATATAACGGAATTCCATAAGGGCACGTATTGCGATAACGACGTCTGGGTCTGCAGCGCCCGCAATGACAACGACTATGTAACATTGAACATCCCTTTTAGTTCGGCCACAAACTTGTCTTAACTTTGTGATACCAGTAGGGAATCGCCGAAGGCCAGTGGTGCGAGGGATGATTGAGAACCGAAAGTCGATCTTGGTGGCTCCAAGTGCTTGAATGCACCACCGAATGTCATGATCCCAGAACTCTCCAAGGAAGTAATGCAAAGTTTCAGAGGTTAAAAATTGACACGGCTGTGCATGAAGCCAATCTCTCCAAAATGGGTGTGACACACCACTCAGCCGAAATTCCTCACAAGCTTTAAAGTAGTCCTTGACATCGTTAGGATCACACTGAATAGAGTTCAGCTGACCAAGAGTAATGGCTGCAGTGCGGGGTGGATGACGGTATGCATCGCCAAAGTTCTTGTAACTTGCCATCGTGAGGTGAGATGTGAGGCCACGTACACAGGCCACCAAAGCTGCTTCCGGACTGTCCAAAATATACGAGACCAAGGGGGTGAAGCAGTAGCGTAAGTTGCCGAGCGGGTCTGACATCATTCAGCCAACTTCCGCAGCTTTCTTGAGAGGAGCAAGGATAATGTCGAGGCATTCATGGAAGAGACGCGCATCGAGGACACTGCGGATTCTCCCTTTGGAATGGGTGAAATGTGCGATTGGCAACAATGCCAGAAGGAGGAATGCATGTGAAGATCCTTTGTTTCTGACGGCCATTTTAATGTTCGCAAGGCTGATTAACAGTGGGTGTGCAACTCTACCACCGCTAATGTTTGTGATGTGTGTCTTGTCCGACGAGAGAATGACACCACAAAGTGTACCATTTTTAGGTATCAGGGACTACGAAGTACGATGAGCCTGCGTCAGAGCTAATTATAGGACTTCTTGCCTGCATCTCCCAA
>JBBPRO010000868.1:0-12064 GCA_038093055.1 Boletus mariae
CTGCGGATATACTCTCCGAATCCTGATACGCCTGCTTTGGAATATACCGCCTGGTTCAACAGCTGACCCACTAAAGATCTGCGGGGCTGATGGAAACCATCGGCGCGTATCCGGACAAGGGCATCTATCAGAGCTTGGAACTGGGAATACCGAGAAGCGCCGTCTTGTTGGTTAGTCGGTGAAGTCGGCCAAACGTCAACAGCTTGGGGTGTGGGAGATCTGGATTGTTGTGGTATTATCTCCACTCTCTCGATCACTGGCGTCTCGGGAGCTGTTAATATTGGATCCTGGGTCGCTTTCGCCGAGTTAAACGTGGGAGACGAGACACTATTTGAGTGGAACTGAGTAGTCGTAACTCCATCCACCCCGAACCAATTTGAGTGCAACGCAATCCATGTATGTCCTTCTCTGCCACCAAGTTCAATTATGCCCGCCTCCACGGCCAAAGCAGTGTAATCTCTGAACTTTGACACTCCGGCGCGCTGGTAGACTTGTTTATCTGACTTTACGAGGTCCATTGCAATTGTTGAACGTGATGGACGGATAACGCCAGTCGCGCGCGCTGCAAACAAGAGATGAATGAGTGGTTTGAATACCGTCCATGTTTGACACCGCTCGGATTCATCAGGTATATGTGATTCCGTAGTAGTAGGTGGAGTTGAGAGAGTAGCGCTAGAGGACGCCGACACGGAGCTTGGTGTAACACGATCTGGATTCGATGAAAAAGCGAGGAACTGCGTTGAATCAACGCCACCATTGACACCTAGGAGACCTGCCGCGGGGAGAGAGCTGGCAGGGACATCAGCGGTTTGCAAGCCCACGTTTCCATTCGACGGGGAATGCGTTGTGTGGGATGCAACACAGGCTTGATGATTTGAATTTGCCAATTCAGGGGCGCTGCATGCGTCTTCCGGGTGTCCATGGGGAATAGACTTTTCGATAAACCCCTCATCGTTCTCGAAACGCAGACCCGTCAGGTTATCGAGTTCCGTCGGAACTGCGATATCCTTGGCCTGCGGTGTCTCGCACACAGCGGCGACAGTTTCGGCGAGTGTCCTCGTTGGACCCAAGGTCGGAGATGTAGGTTTGATCGCGGTGTGAGACTGTTGGTTGGGAACTGATTCCAACACGGTCCGTCCCATTGCCAATACGAAAGGCGATGCTAGGCAGTCCGATTCATGAGAACAAGGAGGACTTGGTTCTCCCAAGACTCCGGGCATATCGCGGGCTGACTGACCAGGGTCTAGCGGCGAGCGAACGATGATCGATGAGGGTGGGCGGTCATCGTGCAAAGGCAACTCTAACGCGTCGAGTGACGTTAAAACAGATAGACTGCGCTTTGCACGGTTGGAAATATTTGTGAGGTCACAAGTGCTTGATCCTGCAGTGGACAGTGGCGGGTTCTTGGCAGGGGTGTACTGCTCCACCACTGGAGGACATGGCATGACATTGGTCGCACTGCGTGCGCGTGTGGATCCCGTGGAAACGGATGTGTGCCGGGAACGCGAAGGTGTCTTCGGAACGGGCAATCCTTCAGGTGCTGTGTCACTCCTTGTGCTCGTAGATTTCCCCGGTGAGAATGCGTCACGAGAGTCCTGTGCAGAATCGAAGCCCGATGGTTCAAGGAGATCGCGAGTAGTTACACGTCGCAGCCTCGAGGCACCTTGAGAAGGAGAAGAACACGAATATAGAGTGGCGTCGTCGTCGCGTGGGGATTCTTGCAGCTCTTTCAAGAGTTTGGTTATGAGGGTGGCATCGAGGTCGAAAAAAGGCTGTCTGACAGGTTGCGTAGAGTGGGAAGGTTCCGTACGAGGTTTTAGTATAGCTGTGCTCCAGTCAATAACCAGCGAGGCTTGGCTCTCAAGGAAAGGTGAGGTTTGGGGAGATGGGACGACCAAAATAACTTGGTATTTGCGAAGTTTGAGGATTGATACAGCATAAGCGTAATCACGATCACCGGCAATAAGAATGATGGTGGCGGGTGCGGGATGATCGACGGCAAAAGCAAGCATATCCACTTTGGAGCGAGTACCTCACTTAACAAGGGGACAAAGAGTAACAAGATGTATACATACCGAGTATCATCTTGTCTACGACGTCCTTTTTTCCGTTGTGAGGACAGTCTATCATGGATACACCAGAAGACTGGAGCTCGGAACGGAGGAGGACTGATTTGGAG
Source organism: Boletus mariae (assembly GCA_038093055.1). Classification (NCBI taxonomy): domain Eukaryota; kingdom Fungi; phylum Basidiomycota; class Agaricomycetes; order Boletales; family Boletaceae; genus Boletus; species Boletus mariae. The sequence continues at coordinate 2,180 of JBBPRO010000868.1, forward strand.
GACTGTGTAGAAATATCGAGATAAGCTCGGAACGCCGTGACGGAGCCGAATACACGGGCTATGCGACCGATGTTGTTCACAATACCGAAACCTAGGCCAGATGAATTAGATGGAGGGCTGCAGTTTTCTGGGGGGTGTACAGGTGAGCAGGAGGCATTGATGTGATGTAGGAACTGACCATAGTCCCAGAAGATGGCGACTTTATGATGATCAGGCATGAGACAAGAATATGAGCACGGCACGGCAGAGAAAGAATATGGGTTTTGTACTTGATAGCTAGTTTCCAGGACGTGGGGAGTACATGCGGTCTTGATGTGCGCCTTGACGGGGCATATGCACAGCAGCTCGCCACAAGGCCATGCCAACCACAGCATGTTCCTGTCAAGGAAATATCATTACACGAGCACGTTTTGGACGAGGATTGGTGTGGCGGATTATCGGCAAAATCATAGTTGATCACTGCTGTTGTTTATATTACATCGCACGAGGCAAAGGATATCAATACGAGTGAATATCTAAGTCTATTTGATTTTGCGTTGGAGTTTACTGAGATGATAGTTGATGGACGGTCTTTGTGGTTTGGGGTAGACGGGCTGCGAGACAACATGGCAGTGTAAGCTTAGAACTACGGATGGGCAAATGGACGAACCGTCGTGCGCATGCAATTGAACAGCGCGTCTGCCACCTCCTTGCACCTGGCGGCATCAGCAGAGAGGACATCGCCGGTGGCAGCCCAGCAACCTAGCATGGCGACGAACTCGGCCTTGCATGGTGATGGTCGACGTACTGAAAGAAAAGATGAGAACGAATGGTCAGGACGAGTTATGAGCACTTACATTTGCTCGGTCTGACCTTGACATTGGTAATGTGGACCATGTCAAAAAATAAAAATACAATAAAAAGAATGAAAATAAAATAAAAGTTATTTCAAAGTCCGCGAGCATGTATCGGCGAATTCCGAATTCCGACGAGACACGTATGGATTACTCGTCTAAGTATACTAACACTACTACAAACTTGAATTCATGCCTGCCTTGTCATCCCTGAACAAGAACAATGCTGGTCTGTCACGTTTGCTGTCCTACACTGTCTCATTACTCATTACCTACCTCTAGCCGTAAAACGGATAATGCAAGAGGCAAGAGAACTTGCAAATGACCCTTGTACGGATTATCGCGCGGCCCCCCTCGAGGTAATTCTTTTCCCGACACCTCTTTATTTCCCATAGATTCACAGTTCACAACAGGACGATATATTCGTATGTCCCCGCCACCAATCACCCCTTTCTCTCTTAATTTCTCACTAGGAATGGCACTGCACCATCAGAGGTCCTGCTGGTACTGAGTTCGAGGGCGGCCTATATCATTTCCGCATATTGCTGCCCGCAGAATACCCTTTCCGACCTCCTTCACTCATGATGCTTACCCCAAACGGTCGGTTTGAACTCAACACAAAGGTATTCATTTTCATTTAGCGAGCACGCTCCATTTCCATGTTCAACCGTTGCTGTAATAGATTTGTATTAGCTTCACAAATTGTTTGTCCTCTCCGCTGTTTTACCAATGGTCTAGGCTAACCCATCGCTCAGATCACGAGGAAGAATGGCAGCCTGCCTGGGGCGTGCGAACCGGTGCGTATCCACTTGATTTGATGAAATGCCACCGATTCCTCCTCGTAGCTATCCTTGGTCTTCAGGGGTTCTTCCCTCTCAAGGGCTCGGCAGCCAATGGTGTCGGCTCAGTCGAGTACCCCGTTTCGGAACGCAAACGTTTAGCACTCGTGTAAGCCTTCATATAACAACGGCCATCGACTAGTTCTCACAATTTGCACAATCAAGATCGCGAGAGTGGGTTTGTCCAAAGTGCGAGCAAACCAATTTAGAATCGCTTCCGGACCCGCCACAGCACGCAGCTTTGGGCCTGAATGAATTAGCAACACTCCGAGGACCTTCTCGTACTCAGGATCAGTTCGAGCCTCCCGTCCTTCAATCATCGCCCGCTTTGCTGCCAACCACCCCACAACGTTCCTGTTCTGGATCCGAGACGAACACGCCGGATCTAGATCCAACTGCGCGTTTGACGCCTGTTGCTGGGCTTGCGCCGTCGATCACCGAGGAGCAAGAGAGCCCGATCCCCAGTCGCATAGAGGCCAACCACGGGTCGCCCCTTGCGATCCGTCATCGCTCTCACCGGCCGCCGTTACTCCTAGATACTGCGATCTGTGTGTTGGTCGTGTTGGTCGTAGCATTATTATTGAGGCGGGTAATGTGAGTCGCGTGCCTAGTTTGGCAGGATGATCTATCGTTTTCTGGAAGTTCCTTGTTTGTAGGATCGTGTACTTTTACAGACGAAATGGTGACCCTGCATTACACAGCTCCGACGGTTTCTAGACCGAGCTTACTTTGCAAACTGAATGGTTCTGATCGCGCCCCGCTAAATGGGGGCAAAGGTGCAATCACTTTATGTCAGCCACTTGATCAGGGATTTGTCAACTGAACCAGGCTGGTCGGATTTATAACCGAGCCCTGGCCTCCAAGGGATGTCCCTTCAGCATTCGCCCCTCCTCTACATCGACCACCATGACTTTCTCCCTTGTCGTGCACGACACAGTCTCCCTTCACCGAAACAAAAGGCGATCGCCCCTTACTTGCTCGAGGAACCCTGATACCGTTCCCGTACCGCCCTCACTCATTAACTCGCCCTACCTCTCCTCCCCAAACAGCATCTTTCTGCGAAAATCTTCTGTGCCCAAGTGGCCTTCCCAAGTCGAGGACGAGTGGCTCCGGGACATGGTTCCCATTGACAGATCTGTGGCGTTGGATGCCGACACCAAATCAGAGTCCAGCTCCTCGGCTCCTTCGCCGGCTGCTTCAGAGGGCCCAAACCCGTTTAGCTTTGTGCTTGCTCCACCGTCGCCAATGTTGCGACCACGCTCTGCAGGCCCTGCAGACCCCACGCCCGCCAAGCGTGCGCCGTCTGGGCCAAGCTCCGCACATTCGCCCCACACCTGAACATGCTCGCCTATCGCTTTTACGTTGCAGATGGCTGTCAAGAAACGTTGTTGGCACGAGGAACAGGGTGTCGCATTTATTTATATTCTATTCATTTTCGGGTTTTACGCGGGCATAGGGTGCATTTGGGAACTTTTCATTGGGACCTTGGTTTTTGAACTTCATCCACGTCTTCATTCTCTGGGCATCTCACGAGCAGCTATTTATCATCCATCTAAATATTGTATAACTCATATTTCATTGGGGACTAGTCCTTTTCACGCATTGTAGACCAGGCAACATGTACCTGTATATTGATTACTAAAGAAGGACGAGGGTAGATTAGAAACAATCATTTCTTTTTTCCTGCGCTGACACTGAGTACTACAATATCTTCATCCTCCAAGTTAAAACTCGCAATCGTGCTCGAATTCGTAAGCATCTTCCCCAAGTAAGATATTCGCATTTTTGAAGCGGGTAACGAGCTCCCTGTCGCCTGAATAAATCGTTCTCGAAGTGTCGAAACAAGCAACGTGAGTGGTAGATCGGAGATGGTCACCATCTTTCCGTCCAGCTTCCACTCCGGTTTCAAAGGCTCACTGGGAAGTTGAATGTTGAGGGAAATCGTGTAAGGATGCATGCTGATCCAATCTGCCTCTGGATACATGGCACCGCCAGGAAGTTTGGCAATCTTTTGCCTCTTGATTTGGGGTTGCTCCTCGAGGCCGTCCATTTCATCCGCACTCCGGACCATACCCACCTGTGGGCCATTCATACGAGCAGGGTGCATACCAGGAGGGGGTGGTTGGAATCCGAAAGGTTGTACTGCATCTGGACCCTGATAGTGGAGTGGTGGTAACATGACCGGTGGTGGTTGGTTAGAATATATAGATGCTGGCTGAGGCCCTGATGACACGGTAGCGGCGGAATATCCTGGATGGGACACAGACCCAGGAGCCTTGATCGGTGGTGCAGGTAACGATGCAGGGGGTGGTGGAAGTGTTGTCAATGACGGAGGGGGAGCGGCCACAGGCCCAATACCAGGGCCAATTGCATTGGCGTCCTGTGGTCCGAGACCCTTGGCTCGATGAATAGCGGCGATTTGTTCGTCGAAGTTGACATTGAGGGAATATTTGTCCATCGTGCTGAGCTTGGTTGCGGTGTGTCCATCCCAAACAACCTTTTCTCTCTCCTTCCGACGTTCTCGCTCTTCTTCTTCTTCCTTCTTTCGCCGTTCCTCGTCCGCCTCTGCACCAAAGATATCGACACGTGTACGAGCGAGGTCCTTGAGTGACGAGACAACATCGGCACCCCGTAAGAGCTCCGAGGCTTGGGCTTTGCGGGCTTCCAAGACATCTCGTTGAGACTTCCACTTGGGATCAAGCAGTTCAATACGCATATGCTCGTCAAGTTCGTCCACTGGAATCTGTTGACCGCAAATAGCGCAAGTAGTAAGTGCAGACGTTTTCTTGGCACCGACTGACAGATTCGTTAGAGGGCCGCCACCACTTGTAACGAAAAGACCACTTACGCTTGGGCACATAATCGGACTTGATTTTCATTGGACCTGCGGCGCTAGCATTGGCTTGCATGACCCTTGCGCGCTCCAATTCACGCGCCCTTTCTTCCTCATCACGTTGCTTTCGCTGTTCTAGCTCGTCATCCTCGTCATCGCTTTGTTCCATCGCAGCATCATCTCCGTCTATGGGAATACCTGCGCCACCAACAGCGGCAGCAGCTTCTGCCTCTGCTGCTGCTTGTCTCGCACGGTGAGCCTCGATGTCATCAGCAGTAGTCTCCATGATCATCGCGGCCATACGTTTCTGCGCCAGAGTCATATTCTCTACTTCCTGAACGCTCATCGGTGGCGGTAACTCCGAGTTTGCATCGGCAACGGTAAATTCGATGGTTTGAACGATAGCATAGTCATGCCAATCTATTTCGGCAAAGGCCACTGAATGAAGAGAGTCAGTTTCCCTCATCTAAAAGATTGGACTGGAAGACGTACATTTCTCTGCTTCTTGATCGTCTTGGCGCTTCTTGTCCTTTTCTCTCTTCATCCGTTCCCATCGCGCATATTTCTTTGATTGTTCAAGAGCTATCCATTGTGACCCGTCTTGCGCGCGGTCGTGAACATACGACAATAAATCCTTGCTCGGGTACAAGACTTTGTGATATTGTTCGACCAAACGATTGAAGCAACCGAAGAGCGAGTGATTGGGCCGCAAAAAGTCAAACTGATAATTACGGCCTTCTCTTTGGGAGAGTGACGCAAGGAAAGTACGTCCACGGCGAGCAGTAAACAAGGCGGTCAGTTTCATGATGTCACTGTGCATAGATTGAGGGTTAATTCAGCGTCAACCAACGACACACCGCTTACAGATCAATTGGGCTGATACTCGGCATATCCATGACGAATTGAGGGTGGGGAGGCTCAACTCCGAGGTCCTCCAGAATTACGGGAGCCTTTTCATCCTCCCCAACTTTTTCCTTGTCCTGGGGTACTTCCTCTTCCTCTCCGGCGGCTATTCGGTCCATACGATGCCTGTAGTAAGCATGATAAGGGTCCGCAGGGTTGAGGAACGAGAACTTTGGATCCTGACGCTGATTCTCGCGAATCTTGTCCTCGAACTGTGGGGGGTTGGCTGAGCGCGCGACGAAGAGTGCAGTTCTGTCAATGACAGCTGAAAAGCTGCGTCAGCACTAAATACTGGCAAGACCAAAAGGCTACTCGCATTTAATTTCTGGGGGAGGTAGAATGAGACCGCTAGCGAATCTGAGGGAGGGTTCCTTGATGATGTTGGCCTCGCCATCGAAGGCGTGTCCGTTCAACGCAGGCATTGTGTGTGTCTCGACTGCCATCGTGTCGAATTGCGCGGTCGTGGTCGTGGTCGTGGTCGTGGTCGTGGTCGACAAAGTCGGTAAGGACTAAGGGCTGTCGGAGATTGAAATAGAGAACCGGCATGCTTTGGCAGTTTGTTTCCGCTTCCGCCTCCTCGTCGACATGTTCGGCGCGTTCCACCCGACGTCCGTCGCGTTCAGCGGTCTCTTATGGTCAGTTCGCCATTTACTTGACCGTCAAAAAAGCTGAGCAGCGTCAGGAAAACGCCATGGAAGTTGTCGGTGACACGCAAGGCGAACGCGCGTGCCCGCCTCAAGAAGGTGGACGCGGTCATTGAAGCTGTCCGTGCAAGTGGTGTTCAGTGCAATTCCTTGGTGAGTACATCGATGTGGTCCAGCAGCACTGATGGTCTTATTTTGACCCAGGACCGCGCCTTGCTGTTACCCAAGGAACACGAAATGGTTCCAAAAGATAAATATACCGTCTTCAGCTCAACTACCCGAGGGTATCGAAAGGGTATTCACAAAGTGCCCAAATGGACAAGGGTATGTCCCCGTTTCACATTTGATGTGTCTTTCTCAAACGGCCTTCTATAGCTAACCCTAAGGGTCAACCCAAAAGGCTTTTAGTGTCAGTACTCTACTTTTAACCGTTAAAGCAGCCAGCAGTGGACAATCACTAGAACAAGACAACATGTATTTTTCCTTGCTTAATTCCCTCGAGTACCTTGGGTGCCCCAAGAACTGTTTTAAAAACATCGACCCGATTTTCCGGAATATCGAGCAGGTTACGCTTCTTCGTATCCCGGAAGGAGATATCCAGAATGATGTGCGTGAGCTGGGACACGGAAAGCGCGTCTGGGAACGGTTAAATCAAGCATATCTTGTCTGTTTGTGCACTCACCTGTCTCACAAAGAAGTTTGCCGACTCTACCTGGCGTGCCAACAGCGGTGCCAATCTTTGATCGTTTGAGATATCCAACATGTTCTTCCAGCTTAAAATGTTTTGCAAAAGCTTCGCCACATCTCCACCCTTATCACCACGCAGTCTCTTATTCTTGAGGACTCTGGTCACATCGGCTACCCGGAGAGCCGCTCCGGCAATGTACAGCAGCGTTGGTGCACCTGGTGACTTGGACCTTTGCGAGAGCCTCTTGTGCAACAGAGGAAGAACTGGTTGAAATAGAATGATGATCTCGTGGCGAAAGTCTGAGGCAGAGAAGCATACCTTTGATGATAAAATCAACCAGACGATCCAGAGATCTCGACTCCGTCCATTGCGTCGTGTCCGTGATTGCTGTTTCTGTCTGCGCTTCAATCAAGATCACGGGAAGGCAGACGTGTTTAATGAGCTCACCAGGGATGCGCATATCATTGAACTCGAGCCTGGTCAGCTCTGGAAATACTTTGGCTTGCATGTCAGACATGTAGTCCGCAAGCTTGTCGGCCGGTTGCGCGGCGATCGAGAGAGGTTCGGCGACTTCGATGGTTTCTGCGAGTTTCCGTCTCTGCGAGCCACACTGTCTGTCAACGTGGCCGGGTTTGGGACAATGAGAGTGACCTTTGCTTGTCTTTCTTTTTCCTTTTCCCTGGGTTTCCGCTTTGCCAAGGCCGCTTTGCCCTTGGTGGTGGGTTCATCTTGCTCCGCGTCCTCGTCTGCACTGAGGAAGCCATCAATACCATCGCCCGTTCCCTGGCGAGATTCAAAGGCTGTATCTTCCTCGCCAGACGAGGCCACAAGCTCGTCTGGAACGAAGTCATCCTCGAGGTCGTCGCCACGCTGGACAACCATCTATGAAGGCAGTGGGAAGGAAAGTTGTTGTATTCACCGCCCAAGCGCTCCCCAAGCTTTGCTGAATGCGGTGTTCCGAGGAAAAAGACGAATAGGGAAGGTAACAGCCAACGCTTTGATTCTGACAGCGAACATGAGCACAACACGCCTCCTTGACCACCCAACTCATGCTCATCGTCATCCCCCATGACCCTTGCCCACATATCCCTAGTCTTCTTTGTTCTCCCCGTCGCGATCCTCGTTGTCATCTTCAGACTCTTCAAGACACCCGCCCAAGCACCCGAAACAATCCATCTGAAACCTGACCTTGCCGAGGTACCTTCCAACGCATTCAACGCCAAAGCGTCTAGGTCCATGCCGTCCCTATTGTATCATCCACCTACAAAAGCCCTCGAAGGGCGAAAGCACACACCACCCGCAGAAGTCAAGATGGAACAATTCCCACTAACCCCACAAATCGAAATGGGCACGAAGCAAAATTATGATGCTTTCCTCGTCCTGGATGTCGAGGCAACGTGTCGCCAAGGAACAGGCTTTGAGTGGGCAAATGAGATTATTGTGCGTCCATCCGTTCATTCAGATCCTTGGTCTCTGATCACGTAGCGACCAGGAGTGGCCAGTGTGTCTCTTACGCTGGAAAGATAAATCTACCAGAGGAAGAGCCAGTTGCTTGGAGGTTGTCGGTGAATTCCGCACCTTTGTCAGGCCGACGTGGAGACCTCAACTGTCGCAATTCTGTACTGATCTCACTGGAATCACTCAAGTCCGTTTTTCATGCTTTTTTCGCGTTTCTTTGGTCTCCTCACAGTTGGTATATAGGCACAGGTTGATTATGCTCCAACATTTCCCAAGGTCCTCAATATGTTTGCGGGATTCTTGGTCCAACACGGGCTGATTGATCCCGTGAATGGCATGCCATTGCAGCGATTCTGCTGGTGCAGTGATGGGCCATTCGATGTACGGGATTTTGTAGTAAAGCAATGCTTTATATCAAACGTTGGTATCCTGGAAACAACTACTGAGCTCGTCACTGTAACAATGCCATTGCCTTATTTGACAGGTTCCGATGCCGTCGTGGTTAAGGGGCGATGTGCTTGACGTACGAAAGGCTGTCTCCATTTGGGCAGTGACCCATGGGGCATCCGAGAACCAAATCAACAGAAAGGTATGTCCCGTGCTATGCGTGACTCTTTGGCTGAGCGTCTATTTGCAGCTCCCCCATGATTACTTTATCCGTTCATTGAACATAACGCAACAACTGCACATGCTCAGATTAGGCCCATTTCAGGGGAGAATGCACAGCGGGATCGATGTCAGTATATACCACGTACCCAGTTTTCTGTGGTGATTGTGCTGACTCTTGCACGCGATTCAGGACACTCGGAATATCGCACGTATCGTCATCGAACTCGCACGCCGGGCAATCCGTTTGGAGCCCAATACCCCAATAAATCCCAACAGGCGGTGGCCGTGGATGGGAAGGCCTGGAGAAGTACTGGAATACTGTCTCCTGTAAATCTGCATCGGCGACCTTGTGATGCGTGATACCATCGAGTATTAATGTCTCGAGCCCTTGTCTTTTTATTACCTGTGGTCGATTGATTCCTATCTCAGCTACTTGGTTCGTCTGTATGATAAAAGGTCCGTTGAATATACTAGCAGTAAACAAGTCTACGTGAGAGGCAATGATTCTAAATAAGCAACCTAAAAATTGTCTTGGAGGATGTCCATGATGGATATTGCTCCCATGAGAGAATTCCGCATCACTTGAGAAGATTTCCCAGAGGGTTCGTGTGTATGACAGCGCGGAACGGGAATTGACTACCCCGCAGTAGCGCTCAGTGTAAAACAGTTAAGCCTAACGATAGCGCTATCAAGGATCACCCTCTACGGAACACACTAGACAAATCACTATGGAAGCGTGGGTATGGTTAGAGATTACAAAACATATGATCGACGGGACTTACGAAATCCCAAAGCGTGCCAAAAGCAGGGATGCCGAGAGCCTTACAACCGTGTTGTATCTCATAGTTCCCGGCGTGATTTGAGGTGATGAACACAACTGGTGGTAACGTCGAATCTTCGGCCTCAGTGAGGGTCTGGAGGACATACCTTCAGCTTCCCAGTAGTCGTAAACTTCTTTCAATATCTTCATCGTGTCTGGGCGACCGCCGCGCGCCTTGCTGTCCCATAGAAGAAGCCGCTCGGGTCCGATGTGTTGGTGAATGAGATTGTTGATTGTTGGGCCAAACGTCTTCTCTTG
>JBBPRO010000869.1:0-12059 GCA_038093055.1 Boletus mariae
ACACGGAGCAAAACGATTGAATCAGCCACGCGCGACAAAAACAAGTCGAACTTACATGCGCCCGGTCAAGACCTTATACTCGCCAACGACGGACTGATCTTCCTTGACCGTATCCCAGATCTTCACTAACGACCCGGATACATGGCAAAACAAACGATAGACAGTCAATCACGAATCTCGACAGAGATGAAATGAGCAGGCGTACCGAGTCCAGAGACGTCTGCCGAGGCGCAGTAGAACCCCGACGGCGAGAAGCGCGCAACGGTCGTTTCCTTGGCATGTCCCGTAAACGACGTGCTCAGGCCCGGATGCTATCACCGTAACCAAGTGAAGAACCGGCGTTGACCAACGTCCGAGTCTGAGCCAGACGGAACCCACCTTGAGATCGAGAACCTCGAAACGTGAGTGAGACACGTGCAATCATCCAGAAAGTCGATGCATGAGATGGGACTTACGATTACGCTGCGTCCGTTGGCATAGATGATCTTATCGGACCCTTTGACGTTGGCTGCAGCGAGTTTGGTCGATCGACCGCGCTCAGTCCCAGGATTGCACGGATAAAGTGCCTGTCGCGTGTAGCTCATTCCCTCGTCTTGTGTTGAGAAAGCAAAGCGAGTGTCAAACTGTCTGCGTCGCTTGTCGTTGTACCAATCAGGGATCTGAAACCTACTGCGGGCACAAATCAGGGGCATTCCACATTTGGAGTGTATCATTGTTCACAGGAGGGCAGTTCATTAGAAAAAGCAAAAGGTGCTCGATGTAATGTTTGAAGGATGGAGGAAGAATGCATGAAAAGGAACAAAAAATAAAATAGATGGGAGCAGAAACAAGACCAGAACTACATTGCACGTCCACAGAATATTCTTCACCCATCCACCAAGCGAAATTCATCCAAATAGTTCTTCAAGGGGTCCTTTCGTAAGGCCTCAGCCTCGGACAATACAGCAATTCCCTTCCCTGCGGCTTTGGGTTTCATGACTGTTTCAGGTGCAACCAACCCCGCAGACGTGCTAGGAGTTTCAGCCTAATCGATTTACACCAGTGTTAAGAATACAATTCGACATGGTATCAATGGACTAGAGGCTCACCTCGTCACGGAATGGTGTGAACCTTGGAGTGGAAGGAATGGTACCCTCCAGGCCGTCTGGATCCCGGAAGGGAACCACGGTAGCATTCCTTGCAGGTGTCTTAGGTGGCACCTTTGTCGTAGGAACGGACATCGAATCCTCTTCTGCGAATTCCCCAGGACAGGGGTCCCTGTACGGAACAATTTTGGAAGTGCTCCCTGTGTTGGTTCCGAGTGCATTTGAACCGGAAACCACGCGCCGCGTGCGTCCCGCGTTCTTCAGTGTTGCCCCAGCGGCTTTCTGGACTTCGGGCACGTTCTCCTTGACTCGTGATTTACGTGTTCCGATATCAGGGTACGACATGCGTGACTCTTCCTGGGGTTCAGACCCCGTTGGGTCAACGAAGATTTGGAGACGGGAATTTGAGGCCGTTCTCGATCCTAAAACATCCGTCTGCGATGATGACGGTGCAGGCCCGCGCCCAAGAGACCCAGACGATGAAGAGGAGGTCATTCCTAATGCAGTGCGCCTGGTGGATGGTTCGGGTACAGGAGGCGGCGGCATTGCGATGCTAGACATCATCCGCTTTTGAAATTCTGTGTGCTTGTTCTGTAGATGATCGAGCGGTTGCGCCTGGCGCGCGATGCCGAGCAGAAATACTGAATCGGCATCACTCTTCCTGATGATAAAAGAGTTCCACGTGGGACTCAGAGTATACCGCCCGCGACAAGATAAACGACATACCGTCCTTGCCGTTCCAGTATCGCTGCATACTCTTCGTACAGGAGGGCGTGATTCGTTCCGATATCGTTCGCGAGCAGGAATCTGTAGATCATTGTCTGTTTTTCTACGAAACTGGCGTACAACACCCAGAGCTTGAGGTACTTGAGCTCCCCCCTCCAGATTCCACCACGATCATCCTTGAGCACTCTTGTTGCCTCTTCCAATAATTCAAGGAGACCTGATTCGGCACTTTGTCCCTGGGGATAGTTCTCTACCGTCCAATTGACAAATCGGACGTATGCCTCGAGCGGATCGTCATCTTCGTCCTGCAGGGCGACTTCGACATTGAGTCTGTGTCTTTTACGCGCTGAATTGAGCTGTGCATCGCGTTGGGCATGTGGGGTGGCGAGAATGGCAGACAATGTGGTGACACGCCGCCCCGATGCGAGGGGTTGGATATTTTCTTTTGCAGCCTCCAACACTTCGATATCGACGATGGGTGGTGATTCGGTGAAGACGTCTTGTTCCATATTTTCTGGCTTTGCCATGCCACCCAGTCGGGTATGTCAGTTTGGATGGAAAAGTGGCACCTTGTCGGATTCGGAACGCGTTGAACAAGGAGGCACGTGAAGATCACGTGGAAATCTATGAGTATCTTCCAACGATAACTCTTGAGTACCTACACGTATGGAACGTCGGGACCGAAGCCAGGTCGGCCAAAAAGAACCCTAGTTTGATCGATGAACACCACGGATATCACAGCACATATGATCATGCCACTCAAATTTCAATTGTGCATCTACAGTGGCTGATTCTAATTCTACACAACGACATCAATTCCAAACCAATGGATCATCCTGCGTATTGTCTTACCCCAACAGGGTGATTTGAAACAAACTCATCATCTGATGCGTACATACGTACATGATCATTGGATGTGCAAGCGACCTTTGCCATTTGGCCGTCCCTTTGAACCCCAATATGGTCACAGGAGTGATCCGGCCGGGACGTGCCGCATCATTTGCAATCCGGATCTCCTTGAGTCCCATCAATTTTATCCTTTTGTGTCCCTGCCTTTGATCCTTATTTGTATCCTGCAAGGTCCCGGATCGGCAAGTGAGCTTGGCCGTACACCTGGGTATGGACTTATTTCCATTATTTGACGCTTGATAGGGACGAATTGGTGCCACATCAGATGCTACAGAAAACTATGGCACCGAGTTCTTATTCGCTGAGTTATCAGAACATGGAATTCGTAAGTATCAGCACACATGTTGCAAGCGACGACACACCAATACTAGCTAAGCTGAGTCCTTCAATCCTTAGAAAATACAAACAGACTCTTACATTCGCCATTCTGCAATTAGACGGTCTTGACTCATCAGAGATGGTCGGAATTGATTACATCCTGACGTTGCAGCCCTAAAGTCTGGAACGATTTGTTGCTCATAGGACGAGAGCATGGCTAACGAATCACTGAGTGATGCCCAGGTTCTTGGCATCGCTGTCACATTAGGGCCATTAAAAAAAGACCCTGGAAGAATGTTACGCATGAAGGCTGTAACGGTGCATGATCATCCCACTGATTGGCTTGTGGTTCCGTCAGTTTTTTTTTCCTATTCGCAATGCAGTTACGGCAGTGGAACTGGTGCGACGGCAACAAATACTACATACTTATCCGACGTCCGTTGCATTCGGGCCAAGGCAATTTGGTCACATGTTACGACCGTTTACTACACCTTACCAGCCTATCTGTTGAGCGGTCTAACAACGTAACGTTTTGACGACGCTTTTGCACGATTCCTGAGCACCGATTGGTTCGCCTAGGTTCGCCTGCAGCCAAATGAATGGAGTTGCCGATGGATACTATATATGGATGCCCAGGACTTGTCCAAAGACACTTTTCGTTGTCAGATGCCAGCATAATGACATTCCTGTCACAAGCCATGAAGCAGATTGGAAATCATTTGCGGTATGGTACAAGGGCACACGGGACAGGTCTGATACCGATGCTAGATTAGAGGTATACTTTCTACTCTTTCCTGAATCCTGATCCAAGTGAAAACGAAAGGGATGATGGCTCACGCCGACAGCGGGAATTGTAAAAGAAAAAAAATTCCGTATACATGGATCCAATGATAGCCTGCTTAGATGAGGTTAGGTGATTCAATAAGGTAGGGAAGCTTGGCTTCGATGCCGATCAATCACTGAGCAGGACCGACAATTTCTTGTTTGACCCTGGAGAATTTGGCAATAGTGGCGTCATCCAAGTCGAGGTGAGCTTTCACGAGATCGTGTGGTACGAGCGCGAGCCACTGGTTCAGCGAAATGTCTTCGAATTCGCCTGGAGCGGACACGATGAAGGAATGACATGTGTAGGAACAAGAGCAGACATACCAGAGCGGAAGACTTCAAGGAAGTGCAAGGTCGTATTGCCTGTATTCTCAATGTAGTGGCCTGTGACAGATCCTTCAGTTCGTTTGATCAGCGACGAGCTCAGAAATTGGGCTAACCGTATGAGGGTGGTATGTATGCGGTGTCACCAGCCTGGACCATTGCCCTCAGTAAATCATTCTACAGAGAACAGTAATTCATACCTGGAAGTCAAAGGTTTGTGCGTTGGACGTCGAAGCGAAGGCCGTGATACGAGCAGTGCCAGAACTGTAACATTGATCAGACTCCGGAACCTGACAATAGTGCAGGATTTACATGAAAAAGGTCCATTCTGGTTCCGTTGGGTGCCACTAAATTTAACGTTGCTTTGAATTTTGGACCGGAGATAAATGTTACAGAAATCACTTACGTGGAGTTCGCTGCACGGAAACTAGTGAGCCAAGTCCCCCGTGTTTAACCTGAGGAGCACGTACCGCATACCGCCAACTTCAACGTGGACATCCACAGCACAGACTGTCGTAGATGCAGGGAACAGCTGAGTGTCGATGACCTTGTATGACCCTCCAGGTGCCTTGGTGGCATTCAACTTGGACGCAGGGAATGTGTAGTTTAGCGGAGTGTTATTTGGAATAACCATGTCGCTGTATACGTCTTCGGAAGGAGGGGTAGCTAAGAAAGAATTGACGGGTCAGCATAATTCATGACTGATGCTGAAACAACCCACAAGGGAAGATGTACAACTCCTTGCTGGGGATGTGGTCGAATGCCGATATATCTACCTGGAAGTTCTTGGCGATGACCTCCTTTGGAACATGCGCTAGCCAATCCTATTGAAAATTTATTTGAAGGCCATTGGAGAAGACGAGAAGACTTGCAGTGAGCAAGAAAGTAGAGTCTTCACTGAAGGCACCATTATCAAAGACGAGGAGGAACTCGGCACCATCGGCGGTGGTGTTCTTGGCTTGGACACTGTGAGGGAACCCGGGAGGGAAGTACCACAAATCTCCAGGTCCCTGCAAAGACATCATAACGGTGAAGTGGAAAATGACAGAATATTAGCATACCACGTCCTGGACGTATATCTGTCCTTGGGGAGTGAAGCAGCTGACTCGCAGGTAACCCGAGAGTACATAAGCCCATTCGCCATCTGTGTGCCAGTGCATCTCACTGCACGGCTATGAACACCCAAAGCGGCGGATTTGTTTAGCGATGCTCACCGAATGGCGCCTGCCTCTAGGCGCATATTGACACCAGCGATAGCAGTCGCAATAGGCATTTGTTTAACTAAAATGAATTAGAATCTTGACCGCAACATTCGTCACGCATGCACCAACCATTTTGTTGGCGAGCCCAGCCGCCCGTTTGGAGACGGGTGTGACTGAAAGCGAATGGCCATTTGAAGTTTTCGCTGTATGACAGCCCATGTAAATCAAGCGAAGTGAGGTCAAGGAATCCCACTCACACAACACCATTGTCTGTCGAGGGAGGGGCGAGTGAATCCGAGTTTTGCAATTCCATGGGGATGTTTTGTGGGCCAAGAATCTCGGCCCCTAGTTTTCCACGGATGGGTTCTGGGTTGGTGTCGATCGATTCTGCTGTCCATAGCCAATAGTTTGGATCATCACTGGCATAGGGAACAGTAGGTGCAGGCGCAGGCGCAGGGGAAGAAGCCGATGGGTCGGACTGAGCAACGGCTGAAGCAATGACAGCAAATGGAAAAAGGAGAGACCACGAATGCATCCTAGCGAGAGCACCGGGCGAAGGGGATGAACAAAATTTACACGAAGGAACGGCCCATTTCCAAGGGTCCCTTTTATACGGTACATGACCCTCAAGTGTCGCGAAATGAGAACCAATTGGGAACAGGGTCGAGTACAACTTACGGCAAGCGGATGCGGACCTAGATGATAGCGCCCTTTTTAGGACAGACCTTTCAGCTGTCACCGCGACGGAGTACTTTGAGCTGCGAGTTGGGGTTCACATTGTACGTCATCGCTGGACCTATATTCAGTGCTTGGTTATTCTGGGTACTCCACTTCTGACAGCTATGAATAGCCGTACTTGACGAATCCCAAAGATGATGTGGTGATAACAAACCTAAAATCCACTCCACTGTAATTGCGGTCTGAGAGAGCTGAAGTTGCTCCTAAGGCTGATTTACATTCCACGGCGAGAACTGACCTTAGTACAACCTCGAACATTACAGCAGCAATGCCAATCGGGACGGCGTCCTCGGGTCCATGGTATATCCCCACCAGATTCAGTTGGTGTGTACCTTGCTTGGTTGTGGGTAAACCAGGTTCAATCTCAAATGCGATGGCTACGGTCTGATGAACAGGGAAGCGGCCACCTCAGTTCACAATCCTGTTGTCTACAAACATGATACCAACACCCTCCGTCAGTTGCTCAGGGAGGCTTGCGATGCCCGTGAAACCAGGATGATCTCAATCGACTGATCATCCCATTGAAAATCACTCAGATCTGCAGAACAACGCTTACACCTTCTCAGTCCCATTGCATAACCCCCCACGAACGAGTGAATGTATATTTGTGACAGTTGCGCAAATGCCGCACTCAATTCTCGCAGTCGTCTATGGGCCCTCAAAGTCCGAGGTGGGTCAAACGATGAACCTCGCAGGAAAATATTTTGACCGACGACCACGGTGAGTTAAAGAGCTCTTCATGGATAGATCCGAGATATGAACGCGCGAGCAGCCCACTATAGAATTAACACTTACCCGTCGGTCTCCACTCACGTCATGGGTTTCGAGCCAGGAAGGTCGAAACCGAAGTTCCATGGGCTTTAAATAGCTTCAATGAACGTTCTTTTCTTAGTTCGCTAAAAAAAAATCTGTGCGTGTCGGGGACAGTGGGACATTGGAATGGAAAAACCCAAATGAGTGCATTTGCACAACAGTCTCAATGCCAATTGCTGATGCTACACCCTTTACTTCTGGTAGGGGGATATATCTTCCGATGAAACGGGGTAGCTCCTTTACTCTATGGCAAAGAACGGCAAACGGTTGTCATCGTTATGAGCTAAGCCTCGTGGAATAGCCTGGAAGGCCCGCATAAACTTCGTTATGCCATGCAGAAGCTCGAAGGGGATCTCACTTACCATACAAACCGCGATAACTGTAAATGAAATTTGCGTAAACCTACTCCCGGAAAGAATGCTTATGCTGTCATATTCAAGAATCAACACCAACTGATACTAATCGGAGTAGCACACAACGCGCATCAATCGTGTGCACTGGCCCACATGACATTGAGGGTGGTCCGAGTAGAGACCTGTCCGTTAAGTAGTATGCGGATATCGCGTGAGTTCAAACATACGGACATTAAAGAAAACCGTTCATGAGTTACTGGTAGGCAGCCCGCACTTTCGGCTCCCAAACACCGTTCACAAATCCGTGGACTGGACCTGAAACGGGGAATGCCGCACTAACATCCAAGGTTCGTTGCTATGCCTTACGGTATTGGGCTTGAGATACATAGACCTGTGAGCGTTGGTGGAGGTCGTCCATGCATGTGCATGAAGTGGCAAGACGCTTACATAATGTTTTCACGCGTGCGCCCGAATTTTCTTGGTGGGCAGACCACCGCGTTGCAGGCGTTGACCAACACCTTGACGTGGGCTGTTGGCTTGCTAGGGTACGTTTCTTTTAATGTCTTGCTAGTGCTCATAACTCATATTAACCTTGTAGTTACAACCAGATAGACAACCACGGCCGATAATCAAAGATGGCTTCTGGATATGCCTCTCCCCCTTTGCAAGAAATCGATGGTCCTCAGCCCCACCCTTATATTCACGACCCCCTACTGTACATCTCCAATCTGCCTCCTTATGTTACAGATGAGAATCTCGCGATTACCTTTCAGTCTTGTGCGCCTTTCAGACCTAATATTCCACGCGACGGCACCAACCGCCCGCTCTCTGGGACCATTGAGTTCAAGTACCTCGACAAAGGTGTGATCCTTCATCGTGTGTGATATATCTCTAGTCATCGACACTTCCTTCCATAGCCGAAAAAGCACTGGCTACTTTGCAGTCGCGCCCCATTCAAGGCCTTCAACCCCCCGTAATTCTCGTCCTCTCGCCATATCCCCCAACTTCACCTCCAACCTTGCTTCCGCCTCCCTCAGCACTACCGCGTATCGTGAAGCATCTCCCGGTTGGGTTTTCCGATAGCCAGTTGTATGACCTCTTCCGACCTTACGGCGCTCTTGCATCAGTTCGCACGCAGACCGGATTTGGAAATGATTCCGGAGTCGTAGAGTTTTGGCGTGAAGAAGACGCACGCATCGCTGAGGAGGCGATGCATTGTTTTGAATTGGAAGGCCAAAATATCGCCGTTACAGTATACCAAGGGAGGAGGACCAGTGGCAGTGCCACCGAGTTTAGTGCTCATGCTCCCACTTTTGTGCCATCTGGCTCGGTGTATCCCTACCCTGCACAGGTAATTTGTTTCTATCTGGCTCCCTGTCAGTTGCTCTACATCATATTTACAGTATTCCCCTCCCCGTGCTCATCTATTCGCTACTCCGCCCCGGGCCATTTTTGTCCATGGCCCCGGACAACAAGTACAACTTGCTCCCCTGGCTGGACCTGGTTCAAATAGCCACAGTGGTCTTATAGATCCGTGCAATTTATTCTGCAAGGTGATTTAGAATCTGCTCACCTTTGACCGTACCTTCATGTTTGCTTTTTCAAACAGAATCTAGACCCCGATATCGATTCGAATGGACTTTTCACGCATTTTCGTCAGGTAAATATCTACTCTTTTGGGATATGGCTTCTTATTCATCGGGATATCTAGTTTGGCCAAATTGTTAGGTGAATTGTACCACTGTTACTTTTTCGTTTGTCTAATCGTTTTGCAGTGCACGGGTAATGCGCAATGAAAATGGCGAAAGTCGCGGGTTCGGCTTCGTCTCTTTCCAAACACCCGATCAATGTATGCATACAATGTACTATTGCATCTGATTACTGATCGCGGTTCTCAGCCGCCGCCGCAATGCATGCCATGAACGGGGCATTTCTTGGTTCGAAACAACTTGTGGTCAGATTACACGAACCCAAGCAATTACGGCAAGAGAAATTGGCTCAGCGTTTCGGTCACAACGGCCACCCACGCAGCGCTAGTGGTGCGACAAGCCCGACCGCGAGTGAGGGCGGTGAAAGTTTTGTTGGTTTCTCCAGTCCCCGGTACCCCTCCTCGGTCCTCGGTTCTCCCGTCATTGGAGTCGATCGTCCTGATAGAGGCAGAAGAGGCTCTGGTAGCTATTATAATGTAAGCTTTCGTCGTGCCTGCTTCGATCCAGGCTTACTCGTTCTAGGCTGCCCTCTCTGGTACCCTCAACCTCCCTATGCGTTATGATGATCTTGCGGCGCTCTCACCCGTGGTCAGAAAGGAGGTGCTCACTGGCGAACTAAGCAGACGCATTAAAGCGAATGAGTGTGTTCCAGCGAACGAACTGGATGTGGTCGTCGAGTCTCTTGTCGGCCTCTCTCTTAGCGAAGTTGTGGCGGGTATCCACGACCCTTCCAAGCTCGCAGAACAAGTTGCGAATGCACGCGTATCCCTGAAACCCAAATCACCATCTCCCCCCAAGTCCGCATCACCCGCGAACTCTCAGGACTCTCGTGTGCTAGATCAAAATCAGTTGGCTGCAACAGCCTCGGCTCCGGAACATCCCTCGACGCCTATCTCCATTTCTGCCTCCTTGTCTACACCCCCGCGCACTTCTTCGCCTTCTGGTTCCGTCCCACCGACCTCCGAGCGCGATCGTATGGTTGCCGCTGTTTCTAAGATCGAGTCATCTAGACAGGCCGAGCTTGTAGACTTGCTCATGAGCTTGCCAAAACGCGAAAGAGCGATGTGTTTGTTTAACGTCGAGATACTTCGAGCGAAGATTGCGGATGCAAAGATGGTCTTGGACAGTTCAGATGGAGAAGAAGAAGCCAAGGCTGAGTCGCCCCCCGCGCCGGTGCCAGTGCCTGTCACGCCTCAGGCAAAGAAAGCGTCCACTGCCCCGCCTGAGGACTCGCCACAGACACCTGCGCTGTCGTCGTGCGGACCGTCCGCAGCATCGTCGCCCGTGCCCGTAACTCCAGGTTCTACGTCCCATACGATCACTTCACTGGCGCGGTTGCCCGCTGTTGAGATAATCAAGCTGGCCAACTCCTCTTCGGCGACTGGCCTTCCCCTTCCCAAGGTTGATCCATTAGTCATGAAGGCGACCGACGAGTTCATTGACGGACTCCTCGACAAGCCGGTACAGGCCCAAAAGCAGCAACTTGGTGACAAATTGTGCGTGCCCTCCTTCGCTCCGTTATCTCTACGGGGCGCTCATTAAGGCCATTTCTTGTTGTTAGGTTCCGAGCCATCAAGTCATATGGCATTAAGGGCGCGGTAAGTCATTGCGGGATAAAGTCTGGTTGGTTGGATGTTGACTGTTGCTATTCCAGCCCAAACTGACAATTGCTTTGTTGGATCAAGACGATCTTCGGGCGCTCGCACATCTCATGAACAGCTATCCTTCTGTGTTGAAGGAGAAGGCGCTGATGCTGCAGGCGTTCCAGAGCGGCAGGTGAACATGACGGATGCTGTTCTGTCCCTTCTCTTTCTTTCACCGACATCTGTGCTTGGCTTTTTTTCTTGCATATCTGTACCCAATCTTACCCTCTCGTCATTGTTGCTCCCGGAAGGTCACCCTGTTCATTGCCGAGTACCCAACCCATATCTTTCCTTGCCACATTGCTACCACCGTTACGGATCGTCGGCTCGGATCAGACAGTGCCACTCTCTGTTGGTTCCCACATCACGCTTTTTTCTCAGAATCGTCTGCGTACCCATCCTTTATCGTCTACTGTTCACGACCGTTTACGACCCCTTGAGAACGTATTTTTTTCCGTTTCTATTATTCATCTCCCTCCTCTCTTTCTCTCTCGAGCCCTCCCTCTTTGAAAGAATCTGCGGGTTGACGAATTTGTGACGCCGATCGTGATAATGTTATTGATGGTGTTGATGTTGATGACAGCCATCAAAAGTACGTATATACAGTCGTACGCAGGCTCGACAGCGAGATCACGATCAGAGACCGTCTGATGTATTTATCTCCAAATTCAAATCCACTGTGAATAAGGGCTGCTCTTCTGCATTCACAGATACATTGTTGCTTTTCGTTCTCGCACCGCCTTATGGTAGGTACCGGAATTCAGGAGCCTGAATGTGCGGCAAAGGGATGGGCGACGATGAGTAAAAGGACAGCGGATGGGAGACGCATCTTGTCTGGCAGCACGGACGTATCCAGGCTATGCCAACGTGACTCGTGGTGATCATGATATCGATAATGATGACAGCGCAGCGCTGATTAAATGTACATGTACACAGAGAGATCAGAGAATCCAAATCCACACCGGATGCATACAAGAGGTATCATTCACTATATACCCTTCTCCACACACACATACATAGTACACATCGTTCGTTCCCGCACGTCCTGCGCCTTAGGGTAGGTATCGGAATTCGGGGGCCTGATTGAGCAACGAAAATAAGCGATGAGCCGACCAGCAACGGGGCAGCGCAGAGTGGAGAGGGCAACCCACCTTGTCTGCCAGCTCAGACGTGTCCACCGGCGCATCCGGGTCGGGTTTGCCAAATTCCTTGTTTCGATGTGCGTTTTCTGCCCGGTACGATATCTGAAGACAGCACAAAAGACATGATGCGTGAGCACTGGGTATCGAAAAGAGGGGGAGAAACATACAGTGAGCACCAGCGCGGATAGCGCAGCGACGAACAAGAGCGCGCCCGATACTGGGGTGCGTCAATTATCCAAATAACTAATCAAACGCAAAAATTGCTTACCTCC
>JBBPRO010000870.1:0-12052 GCA_038093055.1 Boletus mariae
CGTAACTGGTGTCATAATAACAGCCGTGTGAAATCAATGATAACGACTGGCAACGCAGATTCAATGCTCCTTGCCACCTTTGCCCTCACTCAGCATGGCCTCAGTCAGTCCTCGTCCTCGCTCGCCTTCCACTGATTGACTCAATCCACATCCAGCACGAAGAACAGGACGATCTCAAACCATCCATCACCCCAGGTGGGTCATGCGCTACCGGCCCTAGCGCTACAGGGCCCATCTGATCCCGATTTTTAGGCTACAAACCTGCTGCTGCAAAGACCGCCGACGAATATGCTAAATTGGATGCCGAAGACGAAAGTCTCGCGCGTTGGAAAGCCAGTCTAGGCATCGTCCCAGGGGCACCCTCTGGAGACACCAGTCTCCCAAAGGTAACGCGCGCCGACACATGTCCTCTAGGTGCCACTCATGCCATCAGGTCGCCGTCCTGACTCTCGAACTCGACTCGCCCACACTCCCTCCAGGGAAGAAGCTCATTTTCCACCTTGCAGACAAGGCAAAGATTGCGGATATCAAGAAGAACCCAATCATCATCAAGGAGGGTGTCGAGTACAAGTGTGTTATCATCCCATTCGCCGTCATCGCGTGTCTCATCCCTTATCAGCGTGCGCATCACATTCAAAGTGAACCACTCCATCATTTCGGTTTGTCTGCTCGATATCGTGGTGGATATGCTCATGACGAATATCAGGGCGTTCGTTATTTGCAAGTCGTTAAGAAGGCTGGTCTCGCTGGTCAGATCCCATTCGTCATGTTTATTTAATGATCCGTTGATCGATCTGCATTCAGTGGACAAATTAGAGCAGATGCTTGGCTCTTATGGCCCTCATCCCCAGGGAGAGGCATACAGCAAGAACTTTGATCCCGAAGAGTCACCTTCAGGTACTCTTGCTCGCATGGGTTCATACAATGTCAGAAGTCGTGTCGTTGACGATGACGGCGGAGTGTACGCTGGTATGTCTCCCAATTTTTGCAAACATGCTTGAGATCTGATGCTCTGAACGCACAGATTGGGAGTGGAGTTTCAAACTTGCAAAAGAATGGTGAACAATTGGTGTTGTTTTTTTAATTGGCTCCTTCATCATCCCGAACATCCTTTGGCATATTATAATTCCGTGTTCTGCATGTACTCCCCTCATCTTCTGTATGTTTAAGAAACGCGTCTGGTTGTTACCCGTTCGGTCGTGCAAGGTTACGTTTGTGCGGATACCACGGTTTGTGCAACATGTCTGCTTGGCTAGCAAGCAGACTCGCCCAGAAATCATTGCAAACAAGCTCGTTGTTGTGGTCTACACGAAGCTTGGCACAAAAATCCTGCTTCGCAGCGAGACCGAGTATCGCGATCACTCTCTACGCGCCAAAGCCTCTCGTTCGTTATACCTCCACCGCGACCCCTCCGACGACATGGATCGACCGCTTTCCCGCCCGTGTACGCCCGTACATTTATCTAACGAGGATCGATAAACCTATCGGGACACTCTTGCTCTTCTATCCCTGTGGTAAACGTTTTTCCGACGCCTTTCTGCTTTCCATTGACGCCCTCCAGCGTGGTCCATCACCATGGCTTGCTACGCGCACGCAGCGCCATTCACGACCTCGCTCACCTATCTCGGCGTATTCGGCCTCGGCGCGCTCGTCATGCGCGGCGCAGGCTGCACCATCAACGACATGTGGGACATGCATCTCGACAAGGCAGTCGGTCAGTCCTCCCCCGCCCCCACCCACGCATCCTGACAACCGCCCCAGAGAGAACGCGCAACCGCCCGCTCGCGCGCGGCGATATCACGCGCCGCCAGGCGCTCGCCTTTCTCGCCGGCCAGCTGACCGTCGGGCTCGGCGTCCTCCTCCAGCTCAACACGTACAGGTGAGCCCCTGCCTGCCTCTTGCCTCTCGTTCTGACGCGTCCCCAGCATCCTCCTCGGCGCGTCGTCCCTCTCCCTCGTCGTCATCTACCCGTTCATGAAGCGTATCACGTACTGGCCGCAAGCCGTGCTCGGTGCGTGACACATTTGCCGCAAGGACGGTTCGGCTAAAGGGATGCAGGGTTGGCCTTCAACTGGGGCGCGCTTCTCGGCTGGTCCGCTGTCGCGGGTGTCGTCGACTGGCATGTCTGCTTGCCCCTCTACGCGGGAGGGGTATGCTGGACGTTGGTTTATGATAGCATCTATGCTCACCAGGCGAGTCGCGCTTCTGACGCTCGGCAATCGTCTAATGGTGTGCTTTTTTTGCAGGACAAGACGGACGACGTCAAGGTCGGCATTCGTTCTACGGCGTTGTTGTTTGGCGAATACACCCGACCCATACTAAGCGCGCTTTCCGCGTCGACCATGACGTTTATCAGCTATGCTGGCATGTTGAATGGCCAAAGCGTACCATTCTATCTTGGGGTATGTCTTGGGTCGGCACAGCTCGCTCGGGTGGTTTGGTCTACA
This sequence comes from Boletus mariae, assembly GCA_038093055.1. Classification (NCBI taxonomy): domain Eukaryota; kingdom Fungi; phylum Basidiomycota; class Agaricomycetes; order Boletales; family Boletaceae; genus Boletus; species Boletus mariae. Next base: position 2,448 of record JBBPRO010000870.1, read on the forward strand.
AATTTTGATAGCCGAGCGAGCTGCTGGCGAGGCTTTGTCGGTTGTGGGTGGTCCGGATTGTGGATATGGTTGGGGGCTTTCGTTGATTATGCGACCATGGCAGCTGGCCTGGTATCGTAAACAACTTATTCTATACAACTTCTATATACCAACAACAATTATATGCAATGCTAAAAGTATAAATATAACAATGTAGTGCAACATACACCTAAAATACAACCCACGTAGATCACGCCATCACCTTCCGAGTCTTGAGCCAGCCGTTAAATGTCACAACACCCAGTGTCCAACAAAACGCAAAGCACGTAATCGCAACTGCGACATTCAGGAACATCATCATGTCTATCCACAAATCCCGATCAAATTTTACGCCAAGCGAGCAAAAAAAAATCGACTGACCATCACGCCCTTTCCTCATGGCTGCGAGTGTAAGCTCTTCCGTGCTGAACATAAACACCAGACCACCACACGCCAGGAAGAAACTTCCAAGGGCTTCCGTAGGTGGCCGAGAAGGAAGTACAGATTTCGGTGGCCCAAGCCAAAGGAAGAAATATGTTAGGCACCTGATCACGGAAAACCCGAGCAGCAGCCAACCCCAAAGTTGATGAACTTGGACCTGCCCACTTATTAGATATCGCTGAACGCACATGCCCAGCCACATCATACCTGGAAGACGTAAGCTTGCGCATGAGCACTCATGGCGACACCTGTGACACCGATAACAAGGGCCGGGAAAGGGTTGAAGCTAAACCTGTAACTGGGTGGCTCGGTAGCAGTAACTCGTCCTGATAGGGAAGCCGTCGCAGAAGCTGCCAGCCAGCGCCGTACACGCCTAGATTCTAAACCCATCCCAACGAGACCCGCAAACCAAAACATAACCTTGAGACAATTGAGGTTAGATGAGGGAAACAGCCAGGTAGTAACACTACGTACCGCAATGCTGATATGCTGTACCTGCTTCGTCGTGTAAGGATCACCCGGTTTGATCCCAAATCTCTCCATCCAGGTGTTGGAAATTCCATAGAGAAAGATAACAGTGGATTCCACGAATTCTGCCGAGATAGTGTTTCCGATCGGAGAAATATTCCACGCCCAACCCATCTCCGAGTGCGAGCCCAAAAAACGAGCAAAAGTGAATAAGCCATAGCACCAAAATATTCCACCCTCTGGGGAATAGAGATGGTTAGGAGACGATGCAAAATGGATTGACGGGTATTGTTCTTACTGATGAGATGGGCAAGACACCCGTTAATGTAACTATCACGACAGCCACCTGTGTAGATCACAATCCCAGACAGGACCATTCCAAAACCGGCGAATACGAGGGTCCTCTCGAGAATGGCATATGCGGTCTGTAGGACGCGGCGGAACAAAGATTGTTTAGAACGAGGTACTATGGGGGTGATTACGATATCGCGAAGGGTGTCGTCAGAATGCCTTGAAGATCGTGGCGAGTCAGCGTCAAAGGAGTTAGTATCAAAGACAGTCTCGTTGGATGGGCAAGACATTGGTTTGGGGTTATCATACTCTTCGTGAGCTTCCGAGACGAGCCCAGAATACTCTAACGAAGAAGGATATGTGTCTTGGGGGCCCAATACCACTGAACGCCAGAATTCCTTGAGTGAAACTTTCGAAGGGGCAGTAGCGAAAGCATAGAGACGAGCAAAGAAGGCGGCAATGTCAACAGAGGATAAAGTCAGACTGAGAAGCAAAACCAGATAGCCGTGGGAGGAATGGGTTGAACCCTCATACCTGGTGGAGCAAGGGTGAGAGTCACGGAACAAGGTGACAGCAATCACTTACATATCGGGAGTGAGTTTTCTGTACAGACTACTGGTAGCGCAACCGAGGACGGAGAAGGCGTAGAATGAAACCATGACCAACCCATGATAGGAATGTTTTGCAGAGCGGAGGGCAATTCCTGAGAGGAGAGATGAACGGGGAGTACATGAATGACAAAAAGAGCGCACCTGCGGGAAGTGAGACGAAGAATGCGAGGGACATGAATACAGCATGGAGTGTGATGAGACCGGGGTAGCGTGCAACGTTGGGATCGCGATCCTCGATGTCTATGGACCAATAAGATGGGGGAATGGGAAGATGCCATTTGAGGATCTCTGTCTCGTTGATCTCGGTCATGGGTTGACCAGAGTGCATGTGCATGTGTGAGTCGTCGCGGACATAAATGGACAAGCCAGGGGCGGGGGTGGCGCGTACGGATAGGGGGGTGACGAGGAGGAGCGCGAGGAGGGACGCTGGGAGGAGCGCGGACGCCAGCGCGGAGGGCCTCATGGATAAGCGGGATAGATGGCGGAAGATGAGAGCGATGAGGCGATGATGCGGAAGCGAGGCTTATGAAGGTTTGTGAGGCCGAGCTCGTGACAAAGCATATTGATGTCAGCACTGCCGACGACTCCATTCCCTTTATGGAAGGTAGTATTCTGGCATGTCATCACTTAGTACAGAACAGAGGCTCGTCCTCAAAATCGACTGGTTCATCCTGTCCTATTGCTGTCTCATGGTGCGAACAATGTCTACATCTGCACCGCTGACAGAAATACCCAACCACGACTCAGTACTTTACAAACTGTATGTGCTTTCCACTCTCACCCCTGCCATCCGATCGGATCATGATTCATGACATCTTCTGCCAGACCTTGATCGAGCGAATGTAAACAACGCATATGTCTCCGGAATGAAGCAAGACCTTAACATGCGGGGAAATGAGTTCAACGTTGGCACTCGTCTCCTTGCCCTTCCGCAAAGTCCTCACATCGCCTTCCAGGTCATCAATACCATGTTTACTTGTGGCTATATCGTCGGAATGATACCAAGTACTTGCCTTTTATCCCTGCTTTCATTCTCCCTGCCACATCCTGTCCCTCAGACAACTTGATGCTTCAACTCGTCCCTCCTAGAATCTGGTTTCCCCTCATGCAAATACTCTGGGGCGTGCTCACTTTCTGGTATGACCCCCTGTTTCCGCTACAGATTACTCCAATATCACTGCAATTCAGCTCTAGTGTGGTACAAAACGTTCAACAGGTCTCCCTCCCTTCGCTCTCAGTCCCCCATGCTCACCGATCGTTTAGCTCTACGCAATCAGATTCTTACAGGGCATGTCAGAAGCGTCTACTTTTGTCGGCACACATTATATCCTTGGCTCGTGCGTGCTTTCCTCTCCACTTGGAACACTATGATATCCTGTTCATCAGTTGGTACAAACACAGTGAACTAGGAAAACGCTCCGGAATATTCACTAGCTCGGGCTTGGCTGGGACACTGTAAGTACTCCGTCGGCATCTAAATGTAATGACTAATCCAAGGCATCGAGCTTCTCCGGCGTTCTTCAAGCAGCCGTCTACCAGTATGCGTATTCTTTCGTTGATGATCGTCTTGCCGATGACTCCTTCCAGACATCTCGGTGGCGTTGCCGGACGCAGCGGTTGGAGATGGCTGTACGCACCGTCTCCTCTTTCCTGTGCTGCACATCAATGACGACCTTGTAGTTTCATCATTGACGGTGTTATCACCTTGCCAATAGCTCTCTACGGCTTTCTTGTCTTTCCAGACGTTCCCGCGACAACAACGGCATTCTATCTTACCGAACATGTTGGTCAAGCTGACGTAAAAAATTGCCTTGCTGACCATCGTGACAGGAGCGCCAGTTGTCGTATGACCGCTTAAAATCCGATCAGGATGTGGCGCGACACCCGCTATCTTGGAACCTAGCCAAGCGAGTTCTCACCCGCTGGCGCTGGTATGCCTGCAGTCTCTTGGTTAGCTCCGATGCGATGTCATGCCCATTACATTCTAACAGCTCATTCCCGAGCAGTTTGCCATCTCGGGTGAGACAGAGAGTTTCGGCTCAAACAATTTGATGGGCCAATGGCTCTCTGCCATTGGAGGCTACTCTGTTGAACAAGTCGGTTAGTCGGAAACTTTGGGGCCGATTGTCGCGGTTGGTTGACTCGACACAGATTATTATCCCTCCGGGGTGACAGCTTTTGGGATCGTGTCCACGCTCGTCTGTGCTACGTGGACAGATTATACCCGTGCTCGATGGCCGGTCCTGGTGTACATGTGCTTTTGCTGCACGACTGCTGCCATCTGTATCCTAGTGTGGAGCAGTCCCACGGGCCTCAAATTTTTTGCCTATTGTACGTCAGAGGGTGTATTTTTGTCGATGGATTCGCTCATCCTGGCCATCAGACATCGCAGGTGCCGCATATTCTGGACAAGCGACGACATTTGCGTTAGTGAGCAGGTACATCCTCGACGTTCCCTACTTACCCTATGCAGATGGGCCAACCAGATATGTGCTGATGACGACCAAGAACGTGCGATTGTTCTTGCGTCTATGAAGTATGGATTTTCTCCCTTTGTTTGCCCGCTTGATCGCTCATCTCTATCTCGCTTAGCATGTGGAACAATGTGGTGAATGCATGGTGGCCACTACTATTCTATCCGGCAACGGACGCACCGCGTTTCACAACAGGGATGATAACGATGATATGCACATGCGGGGCGACACTGGGCATCACCTGGTTGGTGTGGTACCTGGAGCGACGCGAACACAGGCGAAACAATAAAACGACAGACCTGGTTACCACTTGACCCAGATGTTTCACTAGGACGTGGTGCATCCTGACAACCCTGTCATTCAAGTTATGGATACATATATGACAATCAATCGATTTTGGACAGGCAATGAATAAAAGTGATACCACATCGCTGGTAGGCACAGCAAACCAGGATGGAAATACGTTGGAGTCGCGTCCAAGCCGTCCCGTGCTGCCCATCAATAGTAAGATAAAAAATAAAAAAGATAGCAACATCTCGCTCGACAGCATCGGAGATGTATGGAATTAGGACCAGCGTTCACTCCGGGGAAAGAAGGTAATGAGGGTATCTGAGTTACGAAACAAGGAATCTTGCGCACATACGCAGCGTTCTGCTTAATCGTCAAAAGAAGCTAAACGCAGTGGGGTCGCGTCGCTCACCCAAGACATCTAGGGAAAAGACATGTCCAGCACTAAATATTCCACGCAAATTCCTCCGCGATATCATTGTTGATAAACTTGCGGGGGAATAGGGACCTGGGTGTTGGCGGGATCATGTGTGGGATCGGGGAAAAGAGAAGGTACGGGTTTGCGATCAGAAAACTTGCGCGTCAGATTCGCACCACCGGGTTGCAGGACCGCAGGAGGGGGTGCCTGATAGGAGACCGGGTTCGAAGGAGGAGGGCAATATGCAACTGCAGGATGCTGTCCATAACCCTGGGGATGATACTCTTGCTGAGGTGCATACGTCATCTGTGGCGCGCCATAGCCAGCACCATAGCCATGGCCATGACCCGACGAGCTCCCACTCAGCCGGTGCTTCTCCATCGTCTCTTCTTGGCGCTCGTAGAGGGTCGTCGCACCAGGGTCAAAGGAAACGGCAGCGGCGAACTCTCTTTCGATACGATCACGGCGGCGTTTGCGAATGATCCAGCTGACGAGGACGAAAATGATGACGAGACCGACGAGACCGATGAGGGTAAAAACGCCGCGCTCTAGGGAAGGGTTCTGCAAGAATGACGGGTGAGGAGCACTTGTCGCAGACGCAGCTGGGGTGCTGGTGATATAGACGATGCTAGTACCATCAGAAGAGGTAAAGACGACAGGTGCGGGCGGAGTTGAAGTAGGTGTCGTTGCGTGCGCGGTCGAAGCAGACGAGGTGCTGGAAGTGATCGATGATGCTCTGGCAACCTTAGTCAAGGTCCATCATGATGAAACTAGAGGAACTCACAAGGTGGTAGAATGCGAAGTGGTTGTCGAACCAGTCGAACTAGAAGATGATTGTGTCAGAGGAGTACTTGGTGTAGGAGAATTTGCCGACGATGGTAGGGCGGTTGTAACACCACCAACGAGACTGGTGATTTCGCCAATTATTCCACCGCCGGGGTCCGCAGTCTGGGATGGTGCAGAAGAAGATGTGCTACTCGATGTCGAGCCACCAGAACTGTTAACGCAATGAGGAATTGAACTCGCGAGAGACGACAGTGACGCACAGTAAACCACCTGGCAAGCCTACTGTGGAGTCGGGGAGGTGGGCTGAGTGCAACACACCAAGAGATAGACCACTCACCTCCAGGAAGGCCCTGCCTTTTAGCGATAAAACGACGGTGAAAACGATGGTATGGGTTCATGACTGGGTCGTTGGTTAATGAATGGGAATGAAGGAAAGACTAGCGGTTGGTCGAACAGAATGAGACTGGCCAGCAGAATCTAAGAATCTTGGTCCGTTCATGAAGCAAGTGAGGTCGCCTCCCACTCCACTACTCCACTTGTTGGCATCGCAACACAACTGTCAGTAAACAACAGTTCAACGTATTCCACACATGTTTAGGTACAATCAAGATATCTCAGCGACTCGACCTTGTCACCAAGCCATAGCTCTCCCCAGCCGTCCTCTCCATAATCTCCCTCAGTGGTCCAAGAAGGCGCGTAAAGGACGGTGCATCCAGCGCCGCAACCTTGAGTTTCGGCTCAGACGGACCAGTCCGGTGTATCGCACTCACCGTCGCGGCTCGGGGCGCGAGTCGGAGTAAAGACAGCTCTGTCGCAGGCACACGACCACGTCAGGTTTCATACACAAGCGCAACATGTTGGCTCACCTCCAAAGTAGTCCCCTTTCTTGAGTTGACCGACAGTAATCTCGCGCCATTCTTCTTCCTCGCCTCGCTGTTTCTTGGTCACAATGGCCTCTCCCTCCTCGACAAAGAAAAAGGTATCCCCCATCTCGCCTTGGCTGACGACTGCCTCTCCGTCAGGATATACCCTACTCACAAGCGCATCCGCAATCTTGCTTCTTTCCCCAGGCTCGAGGGAAGAGAGCAGCGGTACCGTTGACAAAAAGTGCTCGTACATGGTCCGTCGTCTGTGAGCAGCCTTCAAAATGATCGTGCGGAACGTGATACGGTCCAGTGCCCACACGGTGGACGGCTCCATAGCTTGTACGGTCGCTGCACGAGGGTGCCCGTACATCAGGGCAAGCTCCCCGAACGAGTTGCCCGGCTTGCACTCCATAACCTTGCGTCCATAGACCGGGTGGTAGCCAGGCTGCAGGAACTTGTCGGCCTGGGACGACATAGTGGACGATGGGTTGTCGGTAAGCCATGTGGGTGGCAAGGGTTCGGGATGGATGTAGCAATAGAAAAGCCCAGATTCAACGACGTAAAAGTACTCTCCTACGTCTCCCTGTCGGATGACGACGTCATCCTGGTTCACGTGGCGCTCCTGCATGGCGTTCAACACACCGGTTTCCTGTTCTTCGTCAAGATCACGGAATATGAAGTTGTTCGCGATGGACGCTTTGATCCGGCGAAGTTGGTCAGGTGTTTTTGGATAAACGGGGAGAGGATCATCGTGGCCACTGTCGACCGCGATGGGCTCTGCGCTAACAGATGTGCGACGCGCCAGGATAGTGGCGGAGGGGGCGTGTAGGTAGTCATTTGGGCTCAACGAGAGAGAGTTGGACATGGTGGGCGTGGATGTGATATCGTACCGCGCAAATGAGTTGGGATCAGTGGTGAGGGGAGAGGTGGGAGGCAGTTCACGACCGTCAAGGGTGAAGGTGGGTGGGCCAATGCCATTGCTCACACCGTTTGGATCTATGGAAAGCAATGCGTTCCCGGGGACATTGAGTGTACCGAAAGGGCTATGAGAGAAGGCACTATGGTAGGTAGATGGGCGTCGCTGTGCGGCAATGTTCGAGAACGGGGAGACGAGCGTTGGGGTTTTATTGCGGACGGGGGTGTCGACGTAGAAATCAGGTGTAAGGTGCTCGTGTATCGACGAAAAGCCACGGTGGTTGAGCGCGTCTCGAGTGCGTGTACGCTGCTCCTCCAAGCGCGACTGGAACCAACTGGCGCAGAACTGGAGCGTATCTTTGGGTTGTACACGGTGCACGTCGCGAGTGAGGTCGGCGACGAGTGAATCAAACGTGGACATCGTCATGAACAGCGAGGACAAGGTTGCCGCAACAGCCTTTGTTTGATGCTTACAACGCTCCCACGTTCACGATGTTACATTACATCCATACAAAACAACAAAACGTCTAACACAAGAAAAATCGCCCTCATTTATAGTACACATCACCTCGAATGCTGATACTGTGCCGCATACCCAGTAGCTCCGTAGCCCTGTTGGCTAACATGCGCCGCCTGTGCTTGTGCATGAGCATGAGCAGCCTGTGCTTGCGCCTGGGCCATCGCTTGTGCCTGAGCCTGGATACGCGCAGCATCCTGCACGAACATCGGCTGTGCGTGCGGAGGATACCCAGGTTGTTGAGCAACAAGTGGCTGTCCTGGCTGCTGCACTATAATCTGTCCTGGCTGTTGCTGCTGGACTTGCGACTGTGGCGGGTGGTGGGCATGGGGGTGAGAATGGTGAGGGAAATTGAACTGAGGTGGCGGCATCGATCCTGGCGTCGGGGATGGACCATATGCAGGGCTGGCAGTAGATGTGAAATAGGGATGCGACAGTGCTTCTGTGGCGGTGATCCTCTTGCTAGGATCAAACTGGAGCAGGCGTTCGAGCAGGTCGATCGCTGTCAGTGTCAAGTCAACCAATAAGTACTTCATTCCAATCAAAAGACGCACCCTGAGGCGACGCTTTAGGAAGAACTTGTTGAAAGGAAAGTTTGGGGTATTTAGGATATTGCTTGATGGTGACTTCGGGCTGTCGGGACGGTGAGACGACAATAGAAACCTGGCGTAACTCGTAATCACATACAGAATCAGTCGCTATCTTCCTTAGCACCCTGTCATCTGGGGTGCCTATAATCCGCATAATGTGGAGTAGCTGATCTTGATTATCGCGACCACGGAAAAGAGGCACACCCGAGATCATCTCTGCAAATATGCATCCGCACGACCAAACATCAATGGAAGTATTGTATGTGCGAGAACCTAAGAGTACGTCGGGAGCGCGGTACCACAGGGTCACAACCTATAATTCAGGCTCAAAGAAATTATAGAGTACAAAACTTCCAGTGCACACCTCGTTCGAGAACGTATTGACAGGGACACCAAAGGCCCGTGCCAAACCAAAGTCACCTAGTTTGAGCTCCCCCTTGCGATTGATAAGAAGATTCTGCGGCTTGAGATCACGGTGCAGGACACGGTTCTCGTGACAGAAAGAGGTGCCCTTGAGGAGTTGGTACATGAAACTTCGAACTGTCGCGGGATCGAGAGCGCCGCGGTCGCCGTGTTGATCCATATATTTCTTCAGATCTTGGTCACAGTACTCGAATATAAGCACGAGCTTTGTCTCTGTGTGTATGACGTCGTGCAGGCGCACGATGTTGACGTGCTTCAGCTCCTTCATAAGCGAGATCTCCCGGATGGCAGTGGATGGTGTGCCTTCCTCTGCATCCAGATGGATCTCTTTCAAAGCTACAATTTCATTGGTGGTCCTAGAGCGTCCCTGCGTCAAACCCAGTGAGAATACGACTCAAGGGTGGGAGCGAACAGAATACCTTGTACACCGTAGCGTATGTGCCCTCGCCTACGCCGGATTATATCAGTGCAATCAGCATCGGAGGCAGAGATGTAGTTA
>JBBPRO010000871.1:0-12050 GCA_038093055.1 Boletus mariae
AGGCGCCACACAAGCGCAGAATGAGGCTAGAAAGATCTAGAAAAGTGGTAGGAAGGAAACTTGAATATAGAGAACATCATGAGAATAAAATCAAGTAGAATAGAGTGCGAAATCACGAAACCTAACAGTTTAAACGCTGTATCATTTCCCCGTAGCTCCAATTTAAGTAAGACTGTTCTATCTCACAATATTTATGTTATCCAATTCTGGTTCTGGTTTCTACTCCCATTGTTATGTCATGATGTAGACCCAACTCGAACAAAGTATGGCCTTGGTTTCTCCACAACAAAGTCCTGAGACTCTAAAAGAACTTCCCTAGATCTGTGGCTGGCTCCAATCTAAACCCCAGCAGTCAAGAGATGTCCACTCACCTATCGCTCAATGGTGAAGCTCCACAAGACCCAGCATTTTGGCAAAACACAACACCCTTTCGCCAGCAATCACAATCGTTGTACAACATTGGCAGTGCCAATCAATATGGATTAGGGACCATCAGTGCTTTGGATGGGGGCTCCCAAATCACAAGCACATCTCCTGATTTCAATTGGCAGCAACCTGGAACCATGGAGGGACCCTTGAGTGACATGTGGGTTGCTTCAGCTGCCTACTATGCAGGCAACACTGTGCCAACCATGGACTCCCACCACTACTGGCATGCAGACTGCACCATCACCATCCCACTACACCTGTATTCCTGCTGCAACCAACATCCATGCTATGCAGATCAACCCATCTCTTCTCAATACATGTAGGAGCCATCAGACCTTTTACACAGGTAACACCACCCCAGCAGTTCATTATCCCATCACCAGATATGAGTAGTGTTTTAAAGTCCAGTCCAGTCCAGTCATTTCCTAAAAATTTAGGCAACTGGCAACTGGTCTGTGAAAGACCAGTCTTTTCGCCCCTAACCTGTGGGGACCGTGCTCCCAACTATAGATAGGAAATATTCTATTGACTAATGGCTTTCTATCCATTCCCTGGTGATGGAATTCGGACCACAGGAAGGGTAGATATGTTTGTTGAAAACAACATGTCATGTATAGAGCATAAAAATATATGAAACTGAAATATAGCCCAATAACATCGAAATGAATACTAGAAAATCGGGAAAATTAGGGGATATAGGTAATGTGGCTGTGCACCGGTTGCAACCGCTCCAAAGTGGTCTTTACATTGACTCCCCTCACCTAAGATTCTGGGGCGTAACCATTGTCTGTTATTAGCCACAATCATGGTCGCTACTTCCAATTGTTACAAAAAGAACCTGCCTGCCGAGCTGGAGCAGACGGTTTCTTTGTTAGCAGAGAGAATAACTGGCGAGCTGACCAAGTAATGCGAGTGGCTCATTGTGTGAAATCATGGCAAGTGGCTCCAGATTGTTATGATACAGTAACACCTGAAATTCTTCCTGCAAAGGGTTGAGCCCATCCTTTACAGAAAAATAAGTATTGTGTCCAAAGCCCAGGAATAGAATCTCTTATACTCACTCACCATAAAGTCGAATTTAAAGTCGAAGTGTATCCTCCACCTTTGTATTTGCCCATCAGTTGCCCTGGCACTGTTACCGTGCTCCTCTGCCACTGCCATCGTCTAGTGAACCTTGTGCTACTTGGGGGGAAACCAGCCTCTCCTGATTCCATGTGATATGCACTCAATGACCTTCAGCACTTGAGGTACCTCTCAGTTGATCCCACCACTCTTTTTCGAATGCTATATGTGCATCTCCCTGACATGGACACCTTCCATCGTGTTATGCATGTGGATCTGATCACTGGCTGGGCTTTTGACACAATTGCTGGCAGAGCTCAGTATTTGTACCACCTGACGCACTTGGCAATGACCTGGAAGATGAGTTGCATGGCCACTCACAGTTTGCAAGCACTACTTCAATGTCCAAGCCACAAGCTAGTCTCCATGTGGTTGGATGACCTGCAAATAGTTCTTCTCCACAAATCAAATTGATTGCCAGTGACAATTTTTGGCTGCAAGCAGAGTGAATAATCGGTGGGCGTGAGAAGAACAACAGTAGTGATGTTTTTTTTCTGGTGGGAGGAGATTAACACTTCATTGGAGTTAATACTGTGGGGCGCCCCACAGAGTTGGACAGAATGGAAGCACTTAATGATCAGAGCTTGCATGGGAGCGAGATTAGGGGAGCACTTAGAGTTATACTAGGCACAATATGAAATGGACTGTAGATGTGCCTAGTATGGCAAGACTGAATCTTGAACTGAGAGAGACTGGATGAGCGAGTACAATATGCTAGGTTTCTTGATTTTGCACTCTTCGACTTGATTTTACTCTCATGATGTTCTCCATATTCAAGTTTCCTTCCTACCACATTTCTAGATCTCTCTAGCTTCATTCTGCGCTTGTGTGGCGCCTATTTCACTTTCTGATGATGTGGCTGATGTGGCTTGCCAGTTGTTTCCTAGTATTTACTTGAAGCGCACACATCTCCCTGCAAGTCCACTCTGAGACTCCTGCAGGTACTGTATCTTTGTTCTACACCTTCAATATCATTCTTGGTTACTCACAATGGACTGCAGAGTCGTCCTGAGTTGGTCCCAAGCTTGGCTAGTTGCCCTTAGTCCCTTAACAATGAGGGGTGGTGTAAGGGAGGAGGGAGAGGGGGCATACTTTGTACTGTCCTGAAGTCGACTATGGTGGAGTGGTTGCTATCCACGAGCTCTTGAGGGAGCGTGGCATGTGCCTCACTGTGAAAGTATGGGGTTGAGTGTGGTCAATATTGAAAGAGGCGAGAGGTAGGTTACGCTGGCAAGAAATCTTGAATGTCTGAAGTGTGATAGAGCCATTGGACTTGTAGCCAGATGTGATGCTAATGATGGGGGGTTAGGAAAGAGTGAAGAAGAAAAGAGAGAGAGATGATGATGACACAAACATGGATAGGATTTGGCCATTGTGGCCGATCATGAGTCTAAAAATAACGGAGTAAGTGAGGTACCTATCGCCGATGTTGTAGACGACCATGTTAATTCCTTCGTTTTGAATGTTAGTGTTGTGATCGTAACTGGCACAGCGGACTTGTAGACAGGAGAGAAGAGAGAGGAGGTGAAGGAAGGGGAAAGAGAGAGAGAGAGAGAAGAGATCAGACATACCTAGAATCTACATGATTGTAAACGGGGAAATGGTTGATGCAGAGGGGAGGGTGGGACTTGGGTTTTTGCAAGACGGTATTGTAGGAAGAGAGAGTGGATGGAGGTGCAGCATCCATTTGTGATGAATGATGAATGGGTGAGGGGATGGGGATGGGGATGGGAGGATGGAATGGAAATTGAGTGTGGCAGGAGATGTAAGTAATCTGTCTGAGTTGAAAAATGGTGTTTTATGGTGTGTGACATTTGAGAATGAAATTTTTATGTAGAACCATAGATAGTGAGGAGAAGTGTGGATCGCATGTGGACAGAACTCCGCAATTCAACACACCTGTCGAAATGCGGGTTTATTTTAGTGTATGAGTTTCACACAAGGCGCAATGTGATCTGATTTTGACAAGGGAATGCCTGCATTTCGACCGCATGGTCTGAATGTGGTAAAATCCCACACATTGACCTAATGCAACTGGACGAGGATGGATGGATTGCGGGTTGTTAAGGGGAGAAGACAATATGGATACAATAAGGAATTGTATTATATTATTATAGTTGGTGGAATATAGACAAAATGAGATTATCATTAGGTATGAGCTACATACAATACAATACAGGTGAGCAGGTTGAGTGTACAAGTAAATATGATATGATATGGATGACTAAGCAAAATATCTGTGATTTGTTGATGGTCCAGGTTCTGATACCAGGAAGATCTTGGCTTCATCGGAGTCTGTGCCTATTTTGTCTGTGAGGGGGGATTGTTTGTCGAGGGTGGCGATGATGAAGGTGGAAGTCATTGTGATGAAAGTGTCTAATTGTTTTGCACCTCTCTTGTTGCGCTCTGTCGATGCCATTGTTGCATAGTAGTTTGCGAACTGAGAGGGAGACCAGTCCTTGTCGGTGTCGAGGGAGGAGGGTGTGTATACCTTTGGGGTCAAACCGGCGAAGATGAGTGCAATCAACATGGTGATGGCATGGAGGGGTTTTTCGACGGGATTGTAGTTGGTAGGAACTGCATGGGTAAACCCATGGGTGCCAGAGTGCTGACCCACACCCATACCCGTGTCAAGGGTACCACAGGTACCATAGTCCTCATATTTTTCATACGGAAAGAAAGTGGCCACTAGTCTATGTTAATACAATCCCAATCCTGTTCCAGCACAATGTCACAGTCCCCTTCAATCTCATCCATAGTGGCCAGCTTCTGGGTATCAGTATCTTCGACAAAACCCTGGGGACTCCAAGAACCAAGACAAAGAATAGCGCGAACGGATTGAGCAGAGAGGCAGTTACACATGTGGGATAAGATCTCCTGGCCACAGCTGAAAAGGTGTTCAACATCAACCGACGTTGCTAGCGTAGTACAATTAGCTGTAGTCAATCCCAGTCAATTATATGGTATGTACCAGGGATTGATAGATAGTCCAACACCATCTGAGAGAGGCGTAGATACATAGATTGATGATCGTACCACCATTGAAGACCATCTTTGTTACTTTCGAATTCCTCAACCTCTGTTGTGAGGTAGGAGTCAAGTTCATCCTTTGGCTGTCCCCTTTTAGCGAGGCTTGGGAGATTGTCGAATATATTCAAGGTGTTGCTGGTCTGTCATACACGAAATTAGTGATTTGCCGGAGTCATCATATGAATCTGTATGTACATAGTTTGTTGCATAGCATTCGTCGAATGCCTCTCATACGAGATGGCGTGGAGTTGCAATCCAGGTGGGCTTCCATCCAGCATTCTGGAAATATTCCAGCTTGTGGCAAGGGTGCAGAACTGCGAGGGTGTAGCATGAGCAATAAATAATACATACATGAAAATGTACCCATTGAAATGTGATACAAGCTGGATGCGTCCATCAAAGTGTAATACTGGTTGAGAGTCTTCTTCGCCAGCTGGATGGCCACTCGGATGGCTGGGTCAATAGTGTCCTTCTGGTAAAGGATTCGTCGATGTAATCCAAGGCCGGGATCACCAAGGTGAGATTTGGGGTTTCATGCAAGAAGAAAAATGTTGCATCCTTGAGAATCTGTGACACGTCAGAGTCACTTGATGCTAAGTAAGCAAAACATGCACCTTCAATGTGTCTCTCAGCTGACCCAGTAGCTCCCATTCATGGCTGTCAATAAGCCCAAGCTTCCGCTTGTTGGTGATAGCATCAATTGGGTCCCAGTATTCAAGCACGAAATCAGCCATATCAAAAGTTGAATTCCATCGAGTTCTGACATTGTGTGGTATCATCTTGATGGGCAACTGGAACTCCTCAACAGTGGTTTTCCATGCTGGGAGCAAGATGGTGGTGGAATGAATGATCTTGAAGGACAACTTGTGTATCTGTGCCGATAGTACTCAGTGACAGTGGGTCTTTTCGGCTTTTTACTCTTACTCTGACGAGGATTGTTTTTAGAGGCTTCACATGTTCCTTGCGCTCGACTTGTTCCTTATTGGTCAATGTCTTGACCTCATCAACCCATCCCTGAAGGCTATTGTCCTCGTTTTCAGTATCCATAGTTTCTTCGTTATCACTCCAGCCTTGGAGATCAGTGTTCTGTTAAGGGACTAAGAGCGACTAACCAAGCTTGGGACCAACTCAGGACGACTCTGCAGTCCACTGTGAGTAACCAAGAATGATATTGAAGGCATAGAACGAAGATACAGTACCTGCAGTCCACTGTGAGTAAGCAAAGAGTCTCAGAGTGGACTTGCAAGGAGATTAAATACTAGCAAACAACTGGCAAGCCACATCAGCCACATCATCAACCTCAATGTTCTTAAAGCAGGTTGTGAAATGTTCTCCATAACTTCACCGCGATCACACTCGAAACATAGTCGGTAGTCTTATCATCAGCAAAATATGATGCGTCTTCCTACACCTGTCACATCTGTAATAGACGAGACAGGTCAACAGATGTCAAAGGCGATCAGGCATCCTGTCTGTAGACAGACCAACACATACTTTGCAATAGTGTCAGTCACTCTTGTCTCAGGGACATCGAGCTCACACTCCTATCGAATATCCACTCTCGAATATAATATGTCAATACCTGCGCACACGTATGTCTGACACCTTCACTCATCAGCCGACATCATGGCAATGCACGACGACATGATCAAAGACGACTGTACTGTTCGCCTCTACACACAATGTATCATCCTGCATTCATAATCGTCAACACCACTGACACCAAACCAACAGACTTTCTACGGTATTATGTTCCCCACCACATGCACCACGCCTATCTCCATCAACGTACCCATTTACGAAAACTCAGAATGCGTGGATTACACCATCAGGCGCAACATGGCTCCTCCTGAAATCTATTTCTACCTTCTACATCCTGATGCTTGAGGTGACGACAAGCGGGACAAGTCTTCTCCCCTCCCCCATTGCTCTATGACAAACGAAGAAGTTTTGCTTGCCCCCGTCAACGTGCTTCTTCTCCGTGGCATATTGTCTCCTGTGTCATCAACACCGTACCATTCAAATTTCAGAAATGAAACTTTACATCTCGACCATCACCTCGAGTTGTACTATGTTGTACAAGACACAAACAATAACGTGCAATTGAATGAAGCAGTCCAAGTCATTGGATTGCAGTTTCAATAGACCCATTGTCGTACTCATGCTGTCCAAGACGAAAAAAATGCGTACACACATATTCCTCAAGAATCCATCTCCTTCGTCTTGTGCATCCTTACTGCGTAACTACCTTCTCATGTCTTCATACACCACTCACTCGCTTTCCAGATTGATCCTACATGGTTTGTTACTCGCTGAATGATTACGGCAGCATGGAAAGTCTGCAGGGGTTGTACTGTTCGTACAAGTCCTTACTTCCTTTGTAACAAATAGCCTTCTTTTTCATCCATTCTCCACCCGGCGACAAGGGTCCAGGAGCAGAGGGCCATGATATTCCTGGACCCATTAGGGGACAGGTTTTTGTGGGGGTGAATTACCTAAGCGCTTATAAGTTCACACGAAGTTAGAAGAAAGACGACCTACTGTGACTCATTGATAACTGATTGCTCGCCATGCTAATGTCTGCAGTAATCATACTGTTCACACAAGTCCTTACATCATTTGTAACTTACTAACAGATAGCCTTGATTTATTTCATCATACTGCACCTGGCACCGAGGGTCCAGGACCACCCAAAGGGCTTGATATGGAACAATCCCGACGCGAGAGTGATGAGTCATCAATTAAGCCGTGTGGCACGTGTCAAAGAGTCAAAACATCTCTATGGCATGGCATCACACTTCTTGTCCACAACCACCATATGGACTATCGCATATTCCCGTCCCAGCGCCCCAACTTGCACTTTGTGTGGTGGTGCAACAATGTCTCCAAGGCTTCAAGTCCACTTTGGGCGACCAGTGGACTGACATTTACCTAGTGGACAAAGAGAGTAAGCCTGCCATCCGCTATATGACGATCCCAGAAAGCTACCGCAAATATTTCAACACGTTTCTCTATTGATGATTCGTCCTCTCTCTTCTCCTGCACTACATAGATGATTTGCAGATTCGATTGTACAAATTCTGGACAATACTCGCTCAAAATTTCCTCTTCCTCCAGACAATGTGGACACGCTGCTTGGATGAAGGCAATGACAAACACTTGCTGAACACCACAACCATGAGTTCAATCCTGGACTGGTATATCGTAACTGAGGTTCTTGTCAAACACCATGAACCGGTATACATTAGTCAATATCATCAGTGCCGAACCCCTGCAATGCTGAACGTAAGCCAAGCATTTGTAAAAGACATCAGTGAGTGTCTTACTTTCACTTATGAATATGTGAGCTCACATCCGACCACAATGCACAGATTGGGACAGTTATAAAGACACTTTGCAAAAATATTGGGCATGGTCCAGTGGCACTTTCGGCAGTGGAATACCAACGGGTGTGGTGGAACTAGCCACCATAAAGGATATCCTCCGGGAGGCTCAGGTGTGGTACAACGACGCCAATCGACCTCTCATAAGTATGCTATTCCATATCTGTTATATTACTTAATGGGCTTCCTAATGATAATGATGGCACAGTCAATCCATACACGGAGTCATGGGTGGTGATGGGGATGGAGGTCCGGGGTCCTTTTGCTCCCAGTGTGGTCGACGAAGACTTCATGGAGCTGTGTAACGCTGAGCATGACAAGGACGAACAGCACACTGACAAAGGTGACGATGACGAAGAGGAGGAGGAAGAGGAAGAGGAAGAGGAAGAGATACCTGTGGCCACCAGTATGTGTGTTTACTTGCTCACAGTGCATCAACAGACTAATGGATCTCACAGCATCGACACCTCCTGCCACGAAGCCAAATCCCAAGACATCAGCCAAACCAGCAGCCTCGGCGTCGACCCAAATCCAGAACGTTTCGCAGAAGCGTACAAGATCTCAGAGCAGTAAGATTTTCATTTCCTTCTTTATGCACTTGACACAAAATCTTTGAACAAACATTGCTGCTATGCAGTCTCCACCCAGGAAAAAGGTCGCAAACATGAAAAAAGCATAATGTTTGTCTCTTATTGTCGTCGTTTCTTAAATGCTATCCATTCTGCATGAAGTCAGAAACGAAACACAAACCCAGTATACTCGACGAACCTCGAACATGTAAACATAGTCATTAAGTGTATCCCCGACTCCCTCTGGGGGAGGGTGTTATCGCGTCAATTCGTCTCATTCCCTGCAAACGGACCTCCAGAAAATATGTATCAAATTTGTGTTTAGGTCACGAGGACTCTTCAAACCCAAATTTGATTCGAATGCACATGCAGAATGTCCACTTTTTCACACCGTCATCAACCGTCGTTCCTTGATTGTTGTTCGAAGTCAGTGTCTTCTTCGGCTGTGACTAGGACTTGATATACAATGTAAGCTATCCTCTTTCTGTCCTGTTTCTGTGGGTGTACTGGTTATCTTACAGGTTATATACATGTTACGGTGTCAGGATGCAGCATACTCATTGCTCGGAATGTTTTCCAAGGTGTCCTTGCCAATTGTAAATCAGGAGCTCTAATGCCTGCCTGCCTGCCAGCATCACAGCGCTTAACCAGCTTCCGAGGACACATTCCTCCAGCGATTGCCGATGTCGAGATAGAAGTGATTGTTGCTACCTTGGGTACTTCTTCAGTTGATGTGGGTTTGGCTACTGAAACCTAGTGCGCTCCTTGTACCATCCTTTACAGGACAACGGCTGAGAATACTGTGCATCACATCTAAACTCGGATGCTTGTCTTTCTTGAGGAATGGACCCGAACAGGTGTTCCGTGCACAGATAACTGCACTTGGCATGGTGGAGTTCAGAACCAGGGAAGACCTTTCTCGACTGGATACCCTGTGCCTTGTCCATCCCTGGATCAATTTTCTCCTCGACTGACACTTCCTCAGGAGCATGGCCGAGGTGCTCTTGGAGGAGAATTGGGATGAGAAGTATATGACGGTGCTAGGGGAGTTGTTGTCCTCTGCAGATGTTTCCTACGCCAGATCTGCATTCACAGTCACACAGCAAACACGCACAGCTTGGGTGGCCATTCGGACAGCGTATGGCATCCACGTCCATATTTAAATTCATATCAGTGCCTGCAACTATGTCTACGCCATGTTTGGCATCCCTCCGACTGCCATCATGTATCTCGCTGATAGAGAAGCAGACACGTGTTTTTCAGCTTCTTGCGAGGCTGCGCCACCCATTTGGTGTGCTGTTGCTCTCGTCCATCCGTGGAGTACAGAGGTGCGTCACGACAGAGAGCTGCATCATGGTGTGCGTGGGGGAGGTCATACTATGCATATTAGAGAGGCTGGTTCAGAGTGTGCGGATCCTTGACATGTTGTGACCTGATATGTCTTTCTATGATGTCTGCAGGGTTGACCAATAGTTGATTTGATGGCTGGACGTTGAATTACTATAGCGTCCAAGTCAGGACTGAGTACTGAGTTGGGGGTTGGTGACACCGGCGCCGCTATGATATTCATAGTCCATGCAAGCTGCTACAAGTCGTAAGCATCCACAAGTGTCTGCAATCATTATAATTGTTGATTCCAAGTCAGGCTCGAGGAATCCTGATGTCGAAACATTGATTAGAAATCTACCACATATACATATCGTCTTCTACGTGTGTAACATGTGTATGTAAAACGCATGCGAAGGTATCTACCATGCTCCTGTTGGTGGTATCCCCTACGACCTTCAACCACATGCTCATCGTCGGTGACTGCTCTATCTCATTGACAAAGTAGGACAGATTGCCATCCTGATCAAAAATCAATCCAACGTCTATATGACACAAAATGGATAGGCTTGATCAGATCCCGCCTGGGTTGGACTCTTGAGTGACCAACCCTCAATATATCGTGTCGACGAATTTCCGAAGGTTGTGCCATCCTTCAAAACGATCCTGTCGATTTCCAATGGCAGGGTTGACCAGTGTCTCTTGGGTTACTGAGAGAGCATGGCGGTCGCGCCAAAGTTCGCTGATCAGTCATTGGAAATGTTAGTGAGTGATCAAGAGGAGGCCTAAGGGGCAACACACCAGATCTCATCCAATGATTGGAACATCCATACTTGCCGACCTGCCCAATGGCCACTCTCAGTTTGGTGGGTGTGCACAACACATGACACATGCCCACCAACAAGGAAACACCGCCATTCTCCGAGCGATAGCAGGGTCTCCACATATTCCTGAGACACCCAAGTCTCCACCTCTGAGAAGGTCATGCTGCTGAGATGTGACCATGAACGAAGTGTCCGCAGGTGATTCCATTTATTGGCTGATTCTGCGTCTTCACCTTGCATGGCAACTTCTGGCAGAATTACGAACTCTCTGCTGTCACCATGACTGTGTTTGAGAACAGTTCCGGAGGGGATGACACTTCCAGGTTGCAATGCTCTCATTGTGGGTCGCATCCAGCCATTCTCAGCTGTGATCATATCAAGGATTATGACCATATTCTACTTGTGTGCTGCCATGTGGAGTGAGGGAACGGGGGGCCAGAACTTTACAACCCACATGAGAACTGCGATGGTAGTGTCGTACCTTTGTCGGTTATCTCCATGAAGCTTATATGCAGACTCTGGTGACCTGAGGGATTTGGAATTAACATGGGAAGCCATCGCAAATTGAAGCATACTTACATGGTATCAATGGTATAATCTAAGCCCCCAATAATAATGTGCTGAGATTGGATGAGTTGCCATTGCCATTTGTTATTCGGGTCACGAGGGTCAATCAGTACATCTCTGAAATCCGTCCAAGGCATAAACGACACATTGAACGTCTTCGTGCCATCCTTCATTTGATGCTGAGACAGGCATAGCATAATCCAAAGCTTTAGGTTCCAATAGTGTCAGTGCACAATCACATCACAGATGCTCTGCCAGGTCTTGACTCACCCACTCGGTCAACCAAAACGCCGTCCCATCTGATGCAAGGTCGGTTTTGTTTGCCCTTGCCTTGACATAGAATCCCTTCATCTCTTGTATGGCCATCAGCTGGGCGTCAGTGAGGTTCCTTTTCACCCATGTGAGATCATGAGGTACGTCTTCACGACTGTTATTTCCGCGACTTGGGTCGGGGATGTACAGCAAATTGAATGTTTGCCGTTTATTGGGGGATTCAACGTACAGGTAGGGATGCACCTCATCGGCTGTGGATGGACATGTTGAGGTGGCCACTGAGTCGGAGCGGCTGGAGGTACGCGACACGCTTGGAGCAACCAAGAGCCGACGTGAGTTGTATCATCAGGGAAATTTAGATGAAATGATAATCTCATATATAGCTTTATCTACCCTATATTATATAGCCTTGTAAGATGTATCATGATGATATACACTCTGATAAGACTATATAATTGCGTACAGCGTTTATAGTGTTGATCATATCTGTCATTCATGTTGAGTTGGTAATATATGTCTGTATGATA
>JBBPRO010000872.1:0-12049 GCA_038093055.1 Boletus mariae
TGTAGTCAGCAAAGTGTACCAAAGTGTACCAATTGTTGCGCATTTTTGACTACCAAAGTGTAGTAAACAAAGTGTAGTTTCAAAGTGTAGTCAACAGTGTACCAAAAGTGTACGCTTTTTTGACTACCAAAGTGTACTAAATAAAGTGTAGTGTTATTAGCAAAGTGTAGAAAAGTGTAGAAATGGACTTACCCCATATATATGGCTCGGCCATTTGTTTGGTCCGGTTTGCCATGGGGCGCAAGAGGCGGAGAATTTGGTGTCCACTAAATCGCGTTTTTGGCATTTTTAGACTTAGAGCAATTTTGGATGCTGTGGCAGTGTCACTTTTACTACGCTTTTTTGGTACACTTTTTTGGTACACTTTTTTGGTACACTTTGTGGTACACTTTGTGGTAGACCTCTTTTGTAGACTTTTACTACGCTTTTATGGTACACTTTTACTACACTTTTTGGTACACTTTTACTACACTTTTTTGGTACACTTTGTGGCAGATCTTTTTTGTAGACTTTTACTACACTTTTATGGTACACTTTTACTACACTTTTTGGTTGACCTTTTTTGTAGACTTTTACTACGCTTTTTTGGTACACTTTTACTACACTTTTTTGGTACACTTTTTTGGTACACTTTTTTGGTACACTTTTACTACACTTTTTGGTACACTTTTTGGTAGACCTTTTTTGTAGACTTTTACTACACTTTTTGGTACACTTTTTGGTACACTTTTTTGGTACACTTTGACTACACTTTTTGGTACACTTTTTTAGTAAACTTTTACTACACTCCTTGGTACACTTTTTGGTAGACCTTTTTTGTAGACTTTTAGTACACTTTTTTGGTACACTTTTTTTGTAGACTTTTAGTACACTTTTTGGTACACTTTTTAGTACACTTTTTTTGGCAAATTAGATCAGGTTAGGATTATAAGTGTTAGGATTATCAAGGTTAGAATACAATTTCATAAATTATCACAAATATGTACTATTTTTACAAAGGATAGTTGCATATTGAGATAAAAACCTGAAAAACCTGAAAATACTAGGTATTCTCAAGTATTTATGAGAATATATGAGAATATCATAGATTATCCAGGGGGGGTTTTTCCTGATGTCCTCAGTTACTGCGAGATCGCATGCAAGCAGACCCCGAGTACAGGCAACAAGTCATAGAGTGGTTAGAGTCAAATATTAAGTGCGAATTGCTAGACCAACATGTTGTGAGCACAGCCGTGACAAAACCAACGAGAGACGCCAATGAGATAGATGCACGACTGGAAGACTTGCCTCACATTGATTCAATGAGCGACGAAGAATTTGGACGTGAGTTTCATCGTTTTGTAAATCGTTTGGCGATTGTGTGCAATTGGCATGAGCATACTGACACCTGCTGGAAACATCTCAAACCTGGCCAATCTCGTGAGGATGGAAACTGTCGGATGCGCATCGATGGCCAGACGAGAGCCTTGACTGAAATTGATGCGGAGACTCAATCAATTTTGCTACGTCGATTGCATCCATGGATCAATAATTTTCATGACGTCGTCATTTTTTTGTTGAAATGCAATATGGATATTAAGTATATTGGTTCCGGTCCTGCAGCGAAAGCATTGGTGTTCTATATTACTGACTATATCACAAAAAACAGTTTATCTGTTCATGTCAGCCTCGATGCTGTTAAATATGCTTTGCAACGGACCGAACAACATGTTTCATCCACTGATGATGGACCGACCAAGCATAAAACGGTCTTGGTCAAATCCGTACATGCTTTAATGGCTCGTCATGAGTTCTCACAACAACAAGTTATGAGTTACTTCGTCGGCGGTGGGGATTACTACACGCACCATTCTTTTAATACCCTAGGGTGGGACGATGTCGATCGATATGTCTCTACACATGATTCGTCGGCCATTGACGTACAAGACACCCCACCAGACGAGCTTCAGATTTCCCTGTCACTTGGTAACGTGTTAGTAAAAGATACAATACTTGATTATACTTTGCGGCCTGCAAATGCAGAATTTGAAAGCTTGTCGTTATGGCGCTTTGTGGAATTGACAGAAAGGATCAAGATCCCTCGCAAGAACGATGATACACTGAACGACACAGTCAATGTTTCGCTCACCAACCCCTTTAATACCAGCGGCCGTCGAGCCACAATGCATGGTCATTTTCTGCAGCAACATCCGAAATATGACACTCACATGCTTCGCATTCGCTCGCGACCTCATGTTGTTGTCCTGACAGGTCGTTCTGTTCCGCGAAAACGTGAACAAGATTCGACACCTGAAACTTGGAATCGTGCGATGTTAGTGTTGTTGAAACCATGGCGCTCTGTATCAGACTTGAAACCAACAGAATGTGACTGGTCAACTGCGTTTACGAACACTACCTTTAACGAGTATGAAAAGGGAATATTACAAAACTTTGTGGTCAAAAACGAATGTGAAGACGCACGAGAGAACAACACTGCTTCAATGAATGACATCATTCCGCACATTTCTGAACCGAATAATCCGCACGTCGCATCACATCACACGCCAGATATCGACAGTTTGGAACATTCAATCCTAGAAGAATACGATTCGCTTTCAACCCCAGATGGTGCTGAAGAAGATGATGAGCAGCGACCCATCGTGCCTTCTTTGAATGACAACAACACTTCCGAAGCTGTCGATGCACTCACAGCTGCGCAAATGTTCGCATACCCTCCTCAATTTGACAATAATGATACACCTCAGGACCAAAACACCAGTTGTTCGCTGGCATCTGAGCATGATGAAGCTGTTTTCAAAGGCTTGAAAGAACATATGGTGAGGCTATGTAAACGACACAGTCGTCCTGACCAATCGTCTTCGTCAGCGCAAGAGGGCCCAAGAAAAAAATCATGAACGGACGCTTCGTCATCCGTTTCTATCGTGCAGTTGTGCACAGACTCACAACAATCTTCACGCTCTCGTTGGACAGCCATAAATGAAACACACCGATCTGTTTTAGATGACATTGTGAACGAAACCGGTATCATACATAATGAAGAACAACTGAGAGTGTTCACTGTGGTCGCAAACCATTTATTAGGACAAAGCAGTGAACAGTTGTGTATGTACATCGCAGGAATTGGTGGGTCAGGCAAAACCCATGTAATCAATGCGATACAACGTATGTTCGACCAATTTAATGTGACACATAAGTTACGAGTAACTGCTCCCACTGGATGTGCGGCCGTATTGATCTCAGGCACTACCATTCATTCTCTCACTTTTTTACCATCATCAAAACGTCGTGTGAACCAAACTGTTTTAGAGGACATCTGGAAGGACGTGGAGTACTTAATCATAGATGAAATTTCTCTCGTGTCCGCACGATTATTGTCTGACATCTCTAGACGACTTTGTTTAGCAAAATCATCGGATCCGCGAGCAGCGAACAAGCCTTTTGGGGGGGTGAATGTCATCTTCACTGGCGATTTTGGACAACTTAAACCTGTACGAGAACTCGCGGTGTTCAGTGCGCCTCTCGTCAGCAAGTTGACCACAAACGTCACTGAGACTGAACACGGCCAATCAGCTTTACACGGCGCATTTTTACGGAGACAAGTTCACACTGTGATTGAATTACAGAAAAATTGGCGTGCCCGTACAGATCCTGCCTTCGTAAATTTGCTTCAGCGCGTTTGCCTCGGGATCACATGGGATGGTACTTCTTCGCGCACAATGCAACAAGAGGGAAATGGGACAAATTATTCTTCTCCTGATTTTCAGATGTTGAATGAACGTCGCCTTCAAGTTTTACTTGCTCGTTCTCCTTCAGAATGTCACTCATTTTTAAACGCTCCAATCATCGTTGCAGACAAAAAAGTTCGCGACGCTATTAATATGATGAAAGCACACGCTCTTGGTAGTGCTAAAGGACATGAAGTCATTAACTATCATTCTCGTGATACGTATCGAAATGTACCTATGTCGGCACTAACACAACGTTCGTTATGGTCCTTATCGAGTTCGCAGACAGAAGATGCACTGGGACTCTTGCCGCTGTTTCCTGGCATGCCTGTCATAGTACCTGAAAACCTTGCGCTAGAAAACGGAGTCGTCAATGGTAGTGAGGGAATAATAATAAGTATAAAATACTCCCTTGATAGTTCCATGCGCCGATACCCTGTGTGTGTGTATGTGAGGATCCCAAATAGCAATATCTGCGCATTATCCAACGACCCAGATGCAGTGCCTATTATGCCTGTTCCTACAACCTTCAAGTACACCGATCGTAATCAAACATCATATGCAATCCAACGCAATCAACTTCCACTATTACCTGCCTTTGCGTTCACAGACTACAAAGCTCAAGGTCGTTCTTTCAATTCCGTCATTGTCGACTTGGCAAGCTCTCGATCGTTACAAAGCGTGTATGTCATGTTGTCACGCGCACGAGGCCTACGCAACCTTGCCATCCTTCGTTGGTTTCCGATGCACAAAGTATATCAGACTCTTTCTAATGATTTCCATACCGAACTACAGAGGTTACAGAATTTGACAGAAGTTACAAAACGCAAACATCCTCTTTGATGATGAGGAGATGATTGAAAGAACATGCTCAACTGATATCGAACAACACAATGCTTGCCACTTGGTACAGTCTGTCGCGATTGCGTCTTGCCACTCACCACACTACCATTGTTTTCTGAGTGGTCAGTTTCTCAATAACCTCACGTTCTGGGCTTTCAACCATTGATTTCGACTTGCAATCCCAACCAACATCGTTAGCATATGCTCACGCATACGTTCCAAACCAGTTCTGTCGCATCCAATTTCCTCCCTATCCAGAGGCCGATGCACAAATCATATCCGCCTGGTTTCAAATTCCAAATTACTTCAAAAACGCTCCCACCTTCCCCTTCCCCTTCCCCTTTCCCTCATTTTTCCCTCGTCGCTTCATTGTCTCATCATCGATTTCGCTCCCCATCATCAACATCGTCAGAACTTTTGTTCCTTCGCCTTATTTCCCCCCATCATGTCTTTCGTCATCGGTACGCTCTAACATTTCATTTAAACCACTGACTTCGGAACTTCCTGTCTTCAGATGACACGACGTCGCAAATGGTGTTCGGCGACATCGTTCACAGCCGTTTACTTTCCCACTCTGAAAAAAAACAAACGGATGTGCCTTCCACGTACGAAGACATTTCAGACTGGGCAGCTGTCGTCCAGAAACCTAAAACGACTGAACGCACATGTTCGCTTCTTGTGGTGTACAAAGAACCACTTCAGCATGGTGAAGTGTCATTGCGCCCAGTATGCATTCGTGTGCAAGGAAGTTTAGGACGGAACAACTTGTCCATTTTCGGCTCTTGGGACATGTAAGCCCTCTGTTCACGTTCGACATGTAACTGACTTCAATTCAGAACAACAAGCGGCGCAGCATCTGCAGTTCAACATTTGACACTGTCGTCACCCGGAAACGACGAAGTGTGGCAATCTACCATCAATGCGATCTCCAACATACGACGATTGGTACATGCCACTGTTGGTGGGCACGAACGCACTGCCACACATACCGACGCTCTGTACATGCAACGCCGTGTATTCACCAAAGTACGTTCCCGCTTGTCAATCAACCTTTTCTCTCCTCATATTCCTATCGCAGAATAACTATGTCAACCAGCAGTTACCATCCGCATTGGAACCTGGAGACGATGTTGGAAACATTTCCCAAGCCATCGAGCGTGACTGGAAAGTCACCAAAAAACTTAAAATCGGCCGATGGACCGACCAACAAAAACTTGTGCCATGCTCCACTACGACTTTGTCTCAGGGGGACATCGTGGACGTCGCACTCACATTCGACATCGTCGTCAGGCGACCGATCAACGGCCGCAAATCTGTTCGTGTCCATCTCAACATTGAACATGTCTTGCAATTATCTGCAAGTCAATCCATCGTTGTATGTTACGCACGTTCGTTGCCAGGCTACGCTAATACTCATCATAACTAGCAACCCAAGAAAAGGAGAGTGGAACCTAGCTCCTCCGTCCACATTCTCGACTCCGACTACATCTCGTTTTCAGACTGATCGTTGTTCCGCATTCCAACATCGTACTTCGTTCTTTTTCGTTTGCCGTCCGTATTTCGTCTTGCTTCATCAGAACTTCATCCTTCGTCGTTATTATCACTTTCAGACTAGTTGCCTTTCCGGACTTCAATGTCATGCATCTTTCTTCTTCGTTTGTCGTCTGTACTTCGTTGTACTTCATCCGAACTTCATTCTTCATCGTTCTTTGTCCATACTTTTTTACGCACCACCAAAATTGCGGCTTCGAACCAGTCCAGACGATCACTGCATTTTCAAACTGAAACATGCTAACTCATGAACCCCGCGAACATACTCATCAAGATCATCGGGGCGAAACAAACAATACCATTGGTAAATTGTTTCTGAGACCTACCCACGATCAGTAATCAACTGCACCATGTCTCACTCATCGAAAGTCAAATTCCTAATCTTCATTCGAAAACTCCGCCGATACCCAAGATGCAACCCTATGATTGCGAACAAAAAGGTGGAGCAGCGACTTTCATCATTCCTGCCGTGTCACCTCACTTCACTGCTCCATAACAAAATGACACGCTCTGGCAAAAGGAAAGCCGATGTTATTGAAGACGACAAAATTGACGAAGGCAACCAATATGAGTACGCTACATTTCCCTTCTTATGGTACTGCACAAACTGACACGTCACATGCTCCGTATTCCAGTGACATCGAGGACATGTACGAAACTCCTGCGAAACAGGAAAAGTGACCTCTCTCCCTCCTTGCGGCGAACACGCTAATGTTTCGCAGAACTTCTAGTGATTCCACTGCATCGACGGATACTATTGCGAGTACTCCGTATGTCTCCCACAAATCACAAACTACTGACTTCTCACTCAATCCTCAGACTAACCAACATCTGCCGTGAAAGTGATGCTATCACTGCACTGAATGACTCGTGCGACAAACACGCCACCGAAGCGCAACCATCTTCAGCCTCCTCTGCATCACTACCATACGATGCGAACGCAGATATTGTGAAAGACTTACCCCCCCAGTTACTATCGTATGTCTTTCAAAGTTGTAACACTACCACCATTTGCTAATCACGAATCACAGACGACTGCACACTTTCGCAAACTTCGCGAACCACTCTATCAACTGCTTCGCTCTACGCCTTCTTCCTTCAGATTGCGCTTGGGGAGAAAGGCGCGCATTGGCAGACCGCAGCACATACTGGTGCTCACCTGGCGGACGTGAACCCGCAACAATCTGGGTGGTAGGGAAAATTAATGATACAGCTTTCGAACATGCAGGCGCGCCTCTCAAAATAGTCGGTATTCATATAGAACCTCTTGCAACGCAGGATTGCAAGAACGCTCGAACGCTGTTAGGAGAGAAAAGTTTCCCAGTCATTCGTACGCCCTCGCATATTTGCCCGCATCACCCTATCATTTATGTCTCCCATCATCGCAGAATACAATGAATACTGGTCTTCGATTAAAGCGACATGCTTCCCACCCACCTACCGTGAACAAGGAAAACTAGTCGTATGTGCCATGTTATACCTCTGTTCTTGGTCTCATCTTGCGTATGTCACATAGCCATGACCTTTCACCGCCGTCTACGACGCACAAAAAGAATTCCATGTCAATAAAAGTAAAATGCAAGCCTATCGAGCCAGTATGCTAAGTCCAAATGACATCATCCTCTTAGAATGTCATCTTCGTCGATACGTACCCAACACTGCTATCGCCACGCCAGGTTGTTGGGACACGTACCGAACAAAGTTCGAACTGGTCGCTATCTCCTTGCTATGGAAGTCACCCACGGCTGCATCTTCACCAACGAAAACGCCTTCAGCCGTTGAACAAGACATCACAATTTAGTCGCAACTTGATTATTTTGTACAACGCTATACTTTTGTCCCACTTTACTGTACGCTGTAACATGTCCCCAAAAAATTGCGAATGCGACGATACATGTCTCCTACTCCATAAATCTGACAGTAGGACGTTCAACACAAATGTACGAATCACATCGACAACGCAACACCGATGATCACGCGAAATCCGTGCTCGAAAATGTGAAACCACTTCGAACTTTTTCGTATTGAACATCAAAAAGACACCCATGGAAACATCACCGAAACATAAACCTATGCAAATTACAATGACGCATCAACTTGCTACAAATACAATCAGCTAAACACATCACAAACTTTCACGCAAAAGGAGACAGCGCTCCGTCAACGACCGCAAAAGGACGCAAAGATTGAAATGTACCATCACAACTATGCCCGCCCACGTACCACACTATCGCTCGTTTTTCATTAAAACACCTCTGCACGGGCAGCTCTCTTTCTCTCATCTTCTTCACAGACGCTTCGAACGGCGCAAATAAGCATCCACGATCGAAAGATGACCGAAGGGTATGTGGGCAATGTGGTGATTCTCTGCACACATGAGCCACCCGTTCTTCTACGTCCCACATGAGAGACGTCGTACAGAGACGATACCCTCGGGACTCGTACTTGTCAAAGCAGGCCTGGATTCGACCGGTATCCTCCACGTTCATCAACGCTGCTCTGTGTTTGATCCCAATTCTCCGAGTCATCAACCGAGGATATGCTGCAAAAAAACCTTCATGAGAGATGAAGTTCATGACAAGAGTCGAGTGAAACATGAATATCGGATGAATAGGCACCCAAGACGCAGATTCAATGACATTGATACATTGCTCGCCGTTAGTGACCGTCGTAACGCTGTGAACAGTCTTCATTTCCTCGTAGGCTGTGACTCTTCGCCTTGGCTGGACGGGAACATATTTCATCTCCCGTAAGCGACTGATGACTCGACGAGCTCGTTTCTTCGTCACATAAATATCCAGATCCTTTGGTTTCCATCTTCCACTTGGATCAAAGACGTAAAGAGCTGCAGAGCCAGACACGACCGCATATTGACCACGAAGGATATCGTAAAACGCTTCATACGGAAGGCCGAAAGATGCAAAAACGGAGGCGATACGACGTTTAATGTCGCGGTGCGTCGCTTCGTAATTCGCCTTGCATGTACCTCCGTAAGCGACCAAGTCTGCAACTGACATACCGCCAATGATTCGTTCTGCGACCTCAGTTGGCACATGGCCTAACAACATGCCATTGGGGCAACAAGAATGATACTTCTACAAAACAATTAGTAAGTCACTGCAGGGCGCCGGAGCATCCTTGGTCACCGTACATTGACTTCCACCGTCGTCCACAATGGCATACAGCTCCCAAAGTACACGGGTTTCTGCAAAACGTCAACCTTCACACACAAAATTTTCAACAATGTTCGTACCTTGATTATCAACGTCTCGACCAAATGTTCAGCATGCAATCCCATATTGAATGATACTTATGATCTGCATCTTGAACTCACCATCGATTTTATACGTTCACAGCTCCCGCGTATGCAAATAATTTCGAAATAGCTCATCGCTCCCTTGTCTCACTACCGATTACATTCTTTTCGTGATCACACACGAAACATATGCTTCAAATGTAGATTGAAAACATTAAAACCCCCCTCCGCCGAAGACTAAATACGACACGTGAACGTCCTCGATCTGACTTTCAAATGCCTATTCCACCTCGACTTTCCCCTCGACTTCGCAACCCCAATCGCAGATCACATGAGGTCCCCATCAATTTCAAACGTAAAAACAACCCTGAAATCACGACGCAATCCCACTGACGCCCCCGCTCTCTTCCTCTTCATCGCCCATCGACCCAACTTCTGCCACAAACACGACCACAAAATGTCCACACACGCTGATGTCACGAAAGACGACCGCACAGTGCGTCGTCTTCACCAGGTATGCTACACCACAAATACAATGAAACGAAATGCTAAACTGAAAACAACAGATAAACATCTTCCGCCGCACCTTCTACGGCATTATATTTGCGACTGCATGCACCACTCCCATCCCCGTCAGTGTGCCGATTTACCAAAACAATGTTGCCCCATATGACAATGTTGCACACCCCGAAATATATTTTCACCCTCCGGATGCAGAAGCGCCAGGTGACGACGAGCGAAACGACTCGCCTCCCCTGGGTGAACACTCAATGAGACGAAACGAAAATTTACCTGCGCCAATCAACGCGCCCACGACGTCTTATCACATCACTTCCCGCGTGGTTCGTAACGTCCCAATGGGAAACAAGACGCTACAGCTTGAAAACCCAATTGAACTGTACTACGTCCCACAAAACGCTACCAATGACCTGCCACTCAACGACACCATCTGGGAAATCAGTAACTCAATGTGGAACAAACCTTGCATATTCAAAGGACCGTTGGTCGCTGTCAGGTTATCTAGGTACAATGAACACACATATGTTCATATCCCTCAAGAATCCATCACTTTCGTGTCATGCATCGTCACTGCATAACTTCCTTACCTTACACATCAAACATTGGCACTCACAAATTCTGCAGACTTGTAGTAGATGGAGTGTTCGACTGCGTGTGAACTCTTCCAACCGCTACACATGTTCGCAATTTACACTTATTGTACTATAACAAATAGCGTTAGTAGACTCGCTGGCCGCTGTTCGCTATGTAGAAATTCACTACTACTCCTGTCATCCACTCATGTTTTCCATTCAAAATGTTACTCTCGCTCACAAACATCAAACCAAGTCGCTCCCGGCGGCGAGGGGCCAGGAGTGCCCGGAGGGCTTAATATGGTACGATTATTTAAGTAAACTCTCACGCACCCGCATCACGTGCTTGCCTCAGTCGAAAACGCCAAGTCCTGTGTGCGCGCGTGCGCAATACAATCACTAGTACAACGACGACTACAACGACGAACGACGACCCCCTGGTATGCCCTCTCCATTTCCCAAGCGCTCACTCACGTCCATCCACCCGCCCTCTTTGTTTTAACAGTGATGCCGCATGCGCAACCGTGCACGACGGCAATGACATCGTGCACAACCGCACGCGGCGTTGAAAAGATGATGGTTGGTGTGGAATGGTAAAAGGTATTTGGGCGAGTGAACTCGTCCCAGGGGATCTGTGAGTAGGGTTGGTGTTGAGGAAGGTGTTGCTGCGACAGGCCGCCGCGATTGAAAAGTAGTCCGAGTTAATCTGCGTTCGCGGATACGATGGAATCAAAGGGTCCGATACGCAGGAAAGTGCGGAGACGACTGAGACGAATTGTTGACGAAGCGACGAAGTAGCGAGAAATAGACAAAGCGAGTAAGAGACAGACAAAGCAGAGAGAAAACGTTAGGGACGACCAGAGACGACGAGAGGCGACGAGGACAGGAAAAACGACGAGCGAGGGTGATCTAACCGAAAGTGAGATGAGATTCCAATCTCGAATACATTATTTTATAGTCCGGGCATACCCTAGACGTTGTAACGAAGGTAACGGGATCTGAGTCCGGAGGCGATGAGAACGGAGATAAAGAAGACAAATACGATCTAGAGAAATAGAAACAAAAGAAACCTAATTAAGGTCGTCGATAGTGATGCGATATCACAAAAATGGACAAATCAAACTCGATATACTTATTCAAAGGAACAGGGTGCGAGTCCGTCGAGGTCCGTCAACGGATACGTCAACGGGCTTGTAAGTGGCAGCGGAGCGAAAGGAAGTAGATTTGGTCGAGTAAGAAAAGATGAAACCAGAACCGAAGGAAGTTTTATAATGTGATACGATATCACAAAACTAGGAATTACGAAGGAAAAAGTCTGATCGAAAGTCAAGAAGAGGAGTCCGTCGGTGTCCGTCGACGGACGTACCAACGGACGTTAAACGGACTTTGAGTAAACTGAGGCACTCACCACGGATGGACTTGGGGGGACACGAGACACGATGCGAGTACAAATATACATCAGGAAAACCTCAAGTCCTTTGATTGAGTTTGATACTTACTTAAATCTTCTTAGTAAATTGTAAGTAGTCAAGTCCACCTAAGACAATTAAGTCAGGTGGCTGTCTTAGACTCTGCCTTAATAG